>PISX010010401.1:0-70528 GCA_004024625.1 Mellivora capensis | reverse complement strand
TTGAGTTTGATAAGTTCTTTATAGATTTTGGACACTAGCCCTTTATCTGATATGTCGTTTGCAAATATCTTCTCCCATTCTGTCAGTTCTCTTTTGGTTTTGTTGACTGTTTCCTTTGCTGTGCAAAAGCTTTTGATCTTGATGAAATCCCAATAGTTCATTTTTGCCCTTGCTTCCATTGCCTTTGGCGATGTTCCTACGAAGATGTTGCTGCGGCTGAGGTCGAAGAGGTTGCTGCCTGCGTTCTCCTCAAGGATTTTGATGGATTCCTTTCTCACATTGAGGTCCTTCATCCATTTTGAATTTATTTTCGTGTGTGGTGTAAGGAAATGGTCCAATTTCATTTTTCTGCAAGAGGCTGTCCAATTTTCCCAACACCATTTATTGAAGAGGCTGTCTTTTTTCCATTGGACATTCTTTCCTTGAAAGGCATTTTTAACTAGGGAACAAAACTGTACTAACACAGACTGGGGCTTGACCACCACCAGGAATCAAAGCATGCACAGGCCATGTCCAAGCTTCTTGACTTCTCTACGAAAGGTCCATTTAAACTCTAACTTCCAGCCTCTTCCTTGATTCAATAGTGATCAATTGACCTTTGATTCAGCCCTCCTACTACTCTAATGGAGAGGTTCTTACAGCAAAACTCTTAGCTTGCAGGGGGGAAAAATGCTAAATAATTGGGAATGATACAAGATGCCAGATCAAAAAAAGAACAAAGTGCTGATGACTGAGTAAGGACTAGAAGCTCAATGAACATAAAAATATATAGGATTCACAGGGATTCCTTAGAGGCTAGAGAGAGGAATACAGATAAGCCTCCTCTACCTTAGACTTGAATGCCCACTACTGCCACAGGCACTGGGAAGTTTATACTGACTACGGGAACATTTTACCATCCTTTATCCCATTTACTAGTTGGTTGACGAGTCTCTTCCTCATAGACCTACTATATGCTCCATGAGGGTGAGGAACTGTATCTGCCCAGTTTGCTCAAACTTCTGGCACCATGCTTGGCACAAGGTTTGCACCCATAAATGTTTGCTGGTCCATGAATTAACTATTTCATACAACGCTTCCGACATAACTTTTTTTTTTTAAGATTTTATTTATTTATTTGACAGCGATCACAGTAGACAGAGGCAGGCAGAGAGAGAGAGGGAAGCAGGCTCCCTGCTGAGCAGAGAGCCCGATGCGGGACGCAATCCCAGGACCCTGAGATCATGACCTGAGCCGAAGGCAGTGGCCTAACCCACTGAGCCACCCAGGTGCCCCCCAACATAACTTTTTACATAACCATGTAAAAAGCTTGGTCTCAAAACACAGATACTTCCGGTTCTAATTTCCATTTCTTAACTGCATTGAGTTTTTCTAATTAAGTCATAAAAATACAAACCCAACTCACAGGATAAGTATGAAAGGATTCCGTTTTCCTTTCCATACCCATTTTAGTTGTTTTTCGTGGAGCCTGTGCTTGGGAGAAATTATGAATGTGTTTGGTCCATGGAGATTTTTTTTTTTTTTTTAGATTTGATTTATTTATATGAGAGAGAGAGAGAACATGAGAGGGGAGAAGGTCAGAGGGAGAAGCAGACTCCACATGGAGCTGGGAGCCCAATGTGGGACTCAATCCCAGGACGCATGGATCATGACCTGAGCTGAAGGCAGTCACTCAACCAACTGAGCCACCCAGGCACCCTTGGAGGGTTTTTTTCTTAGTTTCCATACCTCCAGGGGAAGTAGCCTACTAGCTGTGGTGTTAAATTCTAAATGATGCATTCTGACATGAATATGAGTCTATTTTAAAAGGAATATTACAATAAAATAAAATGAAATAACCCCAAACAAATAACTAGAAAGGGACAAATAAATCACAATATGTTTATTATCATTCATATATTTAAAAATTTTCATTATATTTTGTAATAATCTTTCAAATCCATTTTTTTTCTCATCAGATAGTATTAAGTCATTTATTTTTTTTTTCTATTTATTTATTTGTCAGAGAGAGAGAGAGAGAGAAAGAGTGCAAGCAGGCAGAGTGGCAGGCAGAGGCAGAGAGAGGCAGAGAAAGAAGCAGGCTCCCTGCCAAGCAAGGAGCCCAATGTGGGACCTGGGATCATGACCTGAGCCAAAGGCAGCCAGTTAACCAACTGAGCCACCCAGGCATCCCTATGAAGTCCTTTCTAAAGTGAAATTAAGCAAGTGAGTCCACCAGTAACTCCCCCAATGACTCCCCATTGATCTCATATGCTAGGTCCTCCCCTGGCCCTTCCTTACCTCCTAAGACACATGCATCACTCCTTTCCTCTGTTCATTCTTTCCCCAGCCAGAATGAACCACATCTGGTTGTACAAAAGGGCAAAGCCCTCTCTCCCCTCTGAGTGCTCACGTGTGCTGGCCTCTGCCCCAATCTTCTTCTACCTCCTTGGTCCCTCCACCTTGTAAACTCCTGTTCATCTTTCAGATCTTAGCTAAGACTTCATTTCCTCCAGAAAGCCCTTTCTGAGCACCACTACCACCCCCAACATGAAGTCAGGAGCCTCCTCTGTGCCTCTCATAATGCCTAGATCATATCTCTGTGCTATCCTCTTCTTACCAAAGTAATTGCTTATTACCTGTATTCCAAGACAGTGGTCGCTTAGTATTATTGAATGAATGCATGCCAAGAATGAATGCACACCCACTAAAGAAGTGAGATAGATGACAGAACAGTACTGTCCCTCTGAGAGTTTATGTTTTTTATCTCAACCGTATGAGCGAATAAGAAAATCATCTTACATCATGGCCTGTTCCCGATAACAAGTAGTTTCTGTGAAACTAAGGCCCAAATTACTGCTTCCATTTGAAGAGCCTTAATAGTTCCCGAGGCAACTTTATATAATAGAGATGGGAAGATTCTATAATAGTCATCATCTACTAACTGGGGTACTATATTGCTTTTAAAAGCTCAATTTTAAGAAGTTTTTACTGCTGATGTGAGAATTATAAATGTTTCATCATACCCAGATCTGTCACATGATTCACTGAGACTATATAAAGGGAGTCTTTAATTTTCACATTGTTTTAAATGTTCAGTCTCTGTGGGATTTTGTTTGCCCCTGCACACTGACAATAAATGTTTAATGACGATGGGAATGACTGTGATATAATGGCAACAGAAATAAATAGTCTAAAAGGGTGCCACATCACCAAGAGCTTGGTTATTCTCTGAAGGCTCTAAACATGTTTTATGCGAGGCTCGTTTTCATAGCTGGACAACATCATGAAAGAAATTCTCAGTTTTAAAAAGAAAACCAATTCTGAAAGATGTTGTTGACATCTGTGACCCCATGGAAATTATTTCAATCTGTGGGCAATTTGTTTTCAGTCTTTGTGTACAGCACAGAAAATTCAGTCGGCTCTCTATCACACACCACCTACCCCGGCATTCGCTCACCTTTCTTTGCTCATCAAGATACAAAATAATCTAAACAAAATGACTACACTGACATTTCCTTCAAATACCATAATAATTGCTAAATTGGACTCACCAGACACATAAGGAAATTTTATTTTCTGTTGATCACATACATCTTTTTATACATGAAAAACCACGCACGCCACTATCATCCTCCACCAGGCTGTTTCTGCCAACAACTGTGACTGATTGGGATTCTCATAAAGCCCCTAGCCTCCTATGAGAATGACAAGAGTCAAATTAGGTGGGCTGGAAGCAAAACAAAGAGGTCCAGGAAAGGAATCATCTCAAACTCAGCATTTTGACAGAGCCTTCTTCGTGCCGGTGTGCATGCTGCCTCATTAAATGATGTGTAAAGGTCAGAGGTTAATCAACTTTAATTTGGCACGCATATTGAGTAGTTTTTAGTCATCATTTTATATTTCCAAATGAGAAGAGGCAAGAAACACTTCAGGTTAATGGAGCGTTTTCTAATGATGACTTTTAACTCTTCTGAGACAGAATTTCTCACTTAACTTTGGGAGGGTTTTTTCCCCCTTAAAACCACTAAAAGACATTCAAGGCATAAATGTCTAGGTTGCCCTTTTTTGACAGGCTTATTGAGGTATAACTGATATTAAAAAAAACAGCACATACCTAAAGTGTACCATTTGGTAAGTTTTAACATAAGTATACACAGATGAAACCATCACCTACAATCAACATAATGAACACAGCCATCATCCGTTTGGGGTATCTCTTTTGTTTCTACCTGCCCATTACAATCGCTCCTTCCTACTCTTGCCCCACTCTACTCCCAGGCAACCACTAATCAGCTTTCTGTCACCACAGATTAATTTACATACTCTAGAAGTTTATACGAATGGAATCATATAAAATGTCCTCTTCACAGGCCGGCTTCTTTAACTCAGCACAATTCTTTTCAGGTGTATTCATATTGCTCATATAACAATGGTGAATTTCTGTTTATTACTAGTAATATTCCATTACTTGGATATGCAATAGCTCATCCATTCGCTTGCTAATGAACATCTGGATTGTCTGCCGATGCTTATGTTTATTACAGATAAAGTTGTAAACATTTGCATACAATGTACGGACATATGCTTTCCTTCATTCTTGAGTAAATACCTTAGAGTGCAATGACTGCAACATAAGGTAGGTCATATTTAACTGTTTCCAAACATGTTTGTATCATTTTACATTCCCATCAACAGTGTTATGAGAGTTCCAGTTGCTCCACATCCTCACTAACACTTGGAATGGTCAATCCTTTATACAAATAGAAATCTTTGTTTAACCCAAGCCATAAAGGCTTTCACCTATTTTCTTCTTTACATTTTATGAGTTAGATTTTATAGTTAGGTCTATGATCCACTCGAGTCCATATTTGTATATGGTGTGAAGTATACATGCAGGTTTATTTTTTGTTTATAAGTATCAAAAGTACTTGTTCTAGAACCATTTGTTGAATGGATATTGTTTTCCCACTGAATTAGCTTCACACTTTTGTTAAAAAAAAAAATCTACTGATCTTTCCACTCAGGTTTTTGTAACCTAAAACTACTTCAAATTTTTTTAAAAATTTATTTATTTGTCAGAGAGAGAGGGAGAGAGAGCGAGCACAGGCAGACAGAGTGGCAGGCAGAGGCAGAGGGAGAAGAAAGCTCCCTGCCGAGCAAGGAGCCCGACGCGGGACTCAATCCCAGGATGCTGGGATCATGACCTGAGCCGAAGGCAGCCGCTTAACCAACTGAGCCATCCAGGCGTCCCCCTAAAACTACTTTAAAAACCCTACTAGTTATTTTTAAAATAAAAATAAGTCAACTGATCATATATGTGTGGGAGATCATTTTTTAATGCCCACTCTTTTCTCCATGGGGTACTTAAAATAAAGCATCTAACATTGGATTTCATTAGAAACATGATAGCAAATACCTGACCCTACAGGAAGTTCTAGTATTTGTTAGAACTCTCAAAGATTATGCAAAGACAAAGAAGGAAACAGAGTTGTAACTTTATATTACCAGGAAATTTTTATATCAAAGGGAAAGTGGATGCTTCCACTTACACAAGGAGCACAGAATATAAGCATTTATCTCTGCTTCATACTCGACCCTATTAAGTAAAATAAAAGAAGTAAAAAGACATGAAGCCCCAAGGCTAAAGAATACAGGAGAGTAGACACCAGCCAATGAGAAAGAAAGACAAAATTTTGGAATCTGGAAACCAGAAAGATAAATGGTCAATAACCCAGCAGACTCGAGAAAATTAGGCATTAAGTAATGACAGTAAGGAAAGCCAAAAAGAAGTAAGCCAATTCTACATAAGAACCCAGGAATTGGAGATACCAGTTATCTCTGAAGTCAGGATACTGGATGAAGCTGAAGTGGGAAAAAAGTTTCTCTCCATATGGGTCCCTTTCCATCTTGTTTCTCTGAAAGGACTTATTTGGTCTTCCTCACAGCCTAGTTGTTGATGTCCAAGAGCAAGTGCCCCTAGAGAGAAAGAGCCAAGTGGAAGCTGTATTTTTTTTTTTAAGGATTTAGCTACTCCAAAGTAACATAACATCACTTCTACCATACCCTATTGGTTGGAGTAGTTACAAGTTACTGCCCAGATTAATACAGAAGGTGGGGAAAAGAACAACACAGACCCCACTCTCAGCAAACAGTGTCAATAACATTGTAAGAACATGTGAGATAGGATATATTGATTGGTATAGCCATCTTTGGAACATAAAATCTGCCACAACCACTAACAAATTTGACCACTTTATTTTATAGATAAGGAAACAGAGGCCCAGAGTAATCTGTATGATTCAAATCACACAATCAATGGCAGAGGAGCCTGGAAACTGGGTATTTGAACTTCTAGTCCATGTTTTTTCCCACCAATTTACACTGCTTCTTTTTTTATTTTTTTGAGGCGGGGGAGGGGTGAAGGGAGAAGGAGAGAGAGAATGCCAAGCAGCCTCCACACCCAGCATGGAGCTGAGGTGGGGCTTGATCTCATGACCCTGAGATTCAGAGCTAAGTCAAAATCAAGAGTCAGACACTGAACCAACTAAGCCACCCAGGCACGTTGTCTCTTAATTTTTATAAAATTCACACTGGTGAAATTACAGAGTTAATGGGTAGAGAGTATTTAGTATAATTAAAGCCTGACTCCTAGATAAATTTTTCTTGATTTAGTAAATTCAGGCCACAAACAAATACTATTAGCCAGTAGAGCAATGAAAGGGCATTTTTAAAAATAATTCTCAGACCAAAAAAGATAATGAAAGCAATGAAGGAAAATTTTCAAGTTAATCTGCCTCATCACTGAGTCTGAAGACATTATAAAATCTATGAATATGTTTCCCATAGATAGTATCTTTTTCTCAGAGAAAGGGATTAATACAAATGATCTTGTGTGACTTAAGTCTCTAACCACAGGAATCTGGCATAGTTCTCTGACCATGCTAAATTCTAATATTATTACTCATTTTGAGATATTTTACTCTGCTTGTGTATAAATTAATAGTAACAAATCAATTAGAGGTTACCTATTGTAATGAATGGAAGTGTCATCTTAAATCAGATGTAACTCATCAGCAACAGAAAAGAAGAATCAAAAAATAAAAAAGGAGATTAAGGACTTCTGCTGAAGTAACTAGCAGACTAACCTATATGAACAACCCTCATATCAGTAATAGCAAGAAAATCTCAATAAGTTAAAAAACAAAGTCATTTTCTAAAGCACTGGAGAGCAACCAAGGCTTCCAGAATTTGAATTTTCACAAGAATTCTTGTGAGAAGGTAAATGCACTGAAATGACCATGACACCTCCTATCACCTTTTCTTTAAAGGCATTTACCAACTCCTAAAAGGCTCAGGACTAAGTCAAGTGGAAAACAGTGGCTCAGAGATTTTATCAATCTTATAGGGATAGAAAGATAAAAATTATAATTTAGGCTAGTCAGGAATTAGGAGCAGGATCCAGGAGAAAAGGGAATCACAGAAAAACTAGCTAGAAATTCTTGGCCACTTTTCCCTTTGGACAACTTACTAATTCCTAAATCACAAAAAAGTGAGAAGCCAGGAAGCCAACCAAAAAGTAACAGCTAAATCTAAGCCAAGCTGTCAACTGTCTTTTGTGCTAGAGAGACAGAAATTTAAGTTCTAGGCCCAGTAAGGAAGAGATGATCTAATAAATACCCCAGGCTTTCAGTTCAGTCCCCCCCCCAATGTTATGTCTTCCCAGTAAAGAAAAACAGAAATAGACCAGCTCCCACAAAGACTTAAATCTTGAATCCATCCTTGAAAAATCTTTCTCCCTAATTCAATCAATGACTTTCCTTCACTCTATGTACCATTAAGATAAAAAAAACAAACAAACAAAAAAAAACCTAACTCCTATCTGGACTAGGATAACATCAGACTAGAAACCAGAGGGGAAAAATTAAAAATGCGAAAAGAGGGGGCTTCTGGGTGGCTCAGTCGGTTAAGCACCCAACTCTTGGTTTTGGCTCAGGTCATGATCTCAGGGTTGTGATTTTGAGCTCCGCATCAGGCTCGGAGCTGAGCATGGAGTCTGAGTGAGGTTCTCTCTCCCTCTCCTCCCCCTCTCCTCCCCTCTTCTCCCCTCTTATGCATGTGCACACGCTCTGTCTAAAATAAAATCTTTTTAAAAATGCAAAAAGAACACAAGAGAAATGTAGAATACGGTAAATGGCTAATACATGTACAACCAAAATTTCAGAGAGAAGAGGTAAGAAAGAATGATGCAGATGCTCAATAAGAATCTTCAAAAACTAACAAAAACCATCTCAACCCCTGGATTAAAGAAACTTTTAAAACACAGGCTAGAGAAATACCCAGAAAACCACACTTGAATGCATCATGTAAAACTGATTAAAGCTAAAGTCAAAGAGAACATCTTAAAAGGAGCCAGAGAAGAAAGACACACTACACTTAAAGAAGAAACAATAAATTAGTTGACTTGTCAATGGAAAAAAAAAAGAAATCAAAGAAAATTCATTGATATCACTGAATTGCAGGAAGATAACTTCCGATTTGCCATTATACACCTAGCAAAATATCCTCCAAATATGAAAGAAAAATAAAGATATATCCAGGCAAATAAAAACTCTTAAGAACTTATCACCAAAAGACCCACACTAAAATAAATATTTAAGTAAGTACCATGATTTCAGACAGAAGCACAGGAATGCAGGATAGAATGGAGAATATAAGAGAAGAGAATGAAAAAGAAAACATAAATGTGTAGTCAAAGTCAAATGACTATTAACTTTTTATTATTTATTATTTTTTAAAAACTTTAAGTATTTATGTGACAGAGAGAGTGTGTGTGTGTACAAGCAGGGGGAGAGACAGGCAGAGGAAGAAGAAGAAGCAGGCTCCCCACTGAGCAGGGAGCCTGATGCTGGGCTCCATCCAAGGACCCTGGGATCATGACCTGAGCTGAAGGCAGACGCTTAACCAACTAAGCCACCTGGGTGCCCCAAATGATCACTAACTTTTTAAAATAATAATGATTGGGTGCCTGGTGGGCCAGTTCTGACTCTTAGCTCAGGTCTTGATCTCAGGATCGTGGGATGGAACCCCACGTCCAGGTCTTAGGATTCTCTCTTTTCTATCTCTTCCTCTACTTCTGCCCTGCCCCCCCCAAATAAATAAATAAATCTTTTAAAAAATTAAACAATAATGATAATACAGCTTTACAATATATGTGGAAGTGAAATAAATAACAAATAGCACAAAAAGCAAGGGAGTGAAATAAGATAAAATGTTCTACAGAACTTGTATTGATTGGGAAGTGGTAAAAATACTAATTTATAGTAGTTTTATTTAGTCAAGCGAGGATATGTGTTGTAATATCAAGGGCAACTATTAAAAGCATAGCTTTGGGGGCACCTGGGTGGCTCAGTGGCTTAAGCCTCTGCCTTCAGCTCAGGTCATGATCTCAGGGTCCTGGGATCAAGCTCCACATCAGGCTCTCTGCTCAGCAGGGAGTCTGCTTCACCCTCTCTCTCTGTCTGACTCTCTGCCTGCTTGTGATCTCTCTCTCTGTCAAATAAATAAATAAAATCTTCGGGGAAAAAAAAAAACGTAGCTTGGGCAAACAAAACTATTGAGCTAATAGAGGGGAGAAATTAATTTAAAATATTTAATTCATAAAAGCCAAAAAAAGAGAAAAGGGAGAACAGAGAACACAGGGAAAATACAAAATAAGGAATAAAACAGTGTATATGTATATAACCCAAATACATCAATCAGTAATTACATTAAACGTGGGAATATATAATACTGATTGTTATGGTCCAAATGTTTGTGTCCTTTCGAAATTCATAGTTTGAAATCTTAATGCCCAAGGAAATGGTATTAGGTGGGACCTTCCAGGGGAGCTTAGGTCATGAGGGTGGAGCTCTCATTAATGGATTTAGTGCCTTAGAAAAGAGGCTCCAGGGAGATCCCCAGCCCCATCTACCACGTGAGGACACAGGATGATGGTGCAGCATATGAACCACAAAAGGGCTTTCATCAGAAGGTAACCATGCTGACACCTTGATCTTGAACTTTCAGCCTCCAGCACTGTGAGAAAATTTTCTGTTGTTTATAAGCTGCCCAGTCTGAGGTAGTTTGTGAGAGCAGCTGAATGGAATGACATACACTTAGCCAATTCTCTAGGAGATTTCAGATGTTACAAATTTTTGCTATTACAATAAGGCAACAATAAAACTTTAAGTGTGTGACAGTCTTTCTACCGTGCTATGTAAAAGTGGAATCACTAAAGGCTGAAAATCTTTTACTTCATCAGGTCTTACCAAACTGCTTCCATCTTAGGACAGCTCCTCTTTCACCCCATTCTTGCCAATGCTCAGGACTAGCACACTGGTAAAAATTTGCCATTTATGCGGCTATCTCTGTTATATACCGATGTTCCACATGTAATGTGTGGTCTAACTGCCTACCTTTTGCCAGTATTACAGTTTTAATAGCTATTGCTTCACATTAAACCTTACTATCCAATACGATATCCCTCCCCCAATTCTTTGAATTTTTTTGGCTCCTCTAGGCACTTTACTATTCCATATGAACTTTGGTTTCAACTTGTCAAGTTTCAAGATAAAATAACTTGTTGGAACTTCTATTAGAATAAATTGACTTTATAGATTAATTTGTGGAGAAATAACATTGATATTGAGTCTTCTCATCCATAAACTTGTTACACATCTCCATTTTATTTACTTTAGTAAAGTTTTATAATTGACTTAAGGTATTACACATCCTTTGTCAAATATATTCTCAGTATCTTGAAGCTTCTATCATTACTGTGAAGGACATTACTTTTTATACTTTCTAAATTTTTGTGTATGTTGAACTTATATCTGAAAACACTGATGAAATCTCTTGTGAGTCCTAATAATTCATCTGTAAATCTCCTTTTATTTTTAAGAGAGTATTTAACAAAGGGCAAAGGAACTTCCAAATCAAATATCTGAATCCATTATCTTCTGAGCCAAAGAACTGAATATAAAGCTTTAAAATGGAGAGGGAAAGAAATATATATTTTCTTTCCATTTCCTTTTTATAAATACAGACTACCACATGATTTTACCCCTACTATGAGGTCTTGTATGAATAATGACACGTATTCAGTGGTGGCTCTGGAGAAAGCACGTCACTGTGCCTTCAACAGAACACAGAGTCGTCTCATCGGAAAAGCTCACCTGGAATTGTCAAAGACCCTTATGTCCTTAGGCTGTTAGCCTGAGATGTGTTCCCTGTCCCCTCCTCTAAGTATTCTACAGTATGTTCTAGTGTAAATGTAGAGCACCACATTAACTTAGTGTCTTCACTGAGGACCACTTCAGTGTTATTTCCAGACTTTAGCAAAGCCCAATATAAGAAACAGACACCTGAATAAATCCCTGGCACATCTGATTTTCTGTAGATATGGTCTCTATTTGCTCAATATTTCTTAGACAAATTTTTCATGATAAATTTCTCTTGTCTGTATTCCTACTAGTATTTTTATTATAAATGTAGTATATGCTTTTATTATAATACATATATATAATACATTTATTATAAATGTAGTATATGAAAAAAAATGTTTTCAAGCCATATAAAAGCTCCCACATCCCTCTTTTCCTGTCCACACAAGTCCCATGCAGAGGTATCTAAGTAGTCAAGATTCTTTCCATTGCAAGGGACAGACCTGTAGTTTGAAGGAAGCTCAATGCAGGAGAGGAGTTTGAAGGCCGCTAGGGCAGGACAAGGAATCAAAGCAACCACTCTGAAAACCAGGGCAGTACCAATGGCCCCAGGGAACAGACCTGGGGTGTGAACTTCTTGTCTCTGCTTCTACAAGCATGCTATAGTTAGTCTCTTAGTTTTCTCAGGCAGTGGAGGACAGGGCTTCGGGTGACTGAGGGATCTTATCCTTGCATCACTGTCGTCTGACAGGAAAAGGGATTTTTTTTTTCCTCCTGTAGAAAAAATGTTAGGAACATGCTCTGATGGGCTTGGTTTAGGTCAAGGGAGCACTGCGGTTGGCAGCACCCAGGAACTCATGACCGAAACAGGAAAGGGTCATTCCCTTGAGGGAGAGGGATGGCATCCTCAAAAAAAGGGGAAAGTGTGCCAAGGAGCCAAAGTGTCTGACGACTTTGTATTACCATCAATAGTTACCTTCCAGACAATAGTATCTTCCAGACGTTTTCTTCGCATTTAGAAGCACATAAAAATATTCTTTTCGTGTTTTACACAAATAAGAACATATTTACACAAATAAGAACATTAAAAAAAATAGGGGTTTCTTTTTAGGGAGTTTATCAAGGAAAAGATATTCTTCACGAAGTGCTGGTATACTTTCTTTTGATCAGATGAGGATTTTCTAATTCACTATTTCTTTCTCTTGACTACCAGGAAGCTCAGGGCTAAATTTAATGTTCAGTTACCATAACTATATTAAATCTCATGGTCAGGGTATTCACTTACTTCCTTCTTCTTTGTATGCTTTTAGATTTCTAATTCCTGGCTAGTCTAGCCTCATTGTACCAGGCAGTGTCTCTTACTGTACACCCCATAAAATTCTTTTTGAAACCAGAAAGGATTTTTATAGGTTCTTCTAATACTTAGAATTTTAAAACTTATATTTTTCACTAAAAAAAAAATATCTTTCATTATGAAAGTAATGAGTGCTTATTATACAAAATCTAGAAAAATAAGTGGAAAAGTAAGGAGGGAAAAAATCACCTATGTTCCCACCACCCATTATTATTTAGTAAGTTGTTTAGTTTTTTGTGTGTTTAAGTAGGCTCCACACCCAATGTGTGGCTTAAACTCACCACCCTGAGGTCAAGAGTTATATGCTCTACTGACTGAGCCAGCCAGGCACCCAAATTTTTATTTTATTATTTTATTAAGTACTCTCTACACCCAAGGTGGGGCTCAAATTTATAACCCCAAGATCAAAAGTTGCATGCTCTACTGACTAAGCCAGCCAGGCACTCTGTACCGCTTAGTTTTAAATGTAGGAGAAACAACCAAGTCAGGTAATCAGCTCAGGTGGATAGACGCCTTGCTAATCAAAAAAATCCCTGGACCCTTTAAATTATGGGAAAATCCAAGGAAAAGAGAAACTTTAACAACAAAAAAAGGAGATCTCTTGAAATTTTGAAAATGGTGTCCAGAATTTATTCATATTAGTACATAATAGCCTACTAGTCCATCCTTCCCCAATATTATCTAGCCACACCTAAAGTAAGACAGAGCTGAGGGGCTCCTGGGTGGCTCACTTGGTTAAGCATCTGCCTTCAGCTCAGGTCATGGTCCCAGGGTCCTGTGGAGCCTGCTTCTCCCTCTCCCTCTGCTGCTCCCCCTGCCTATCCCCTCTCACTCTTGTTCTCTCTCAAATAAATAAATAAATAAATAATCTTTAAAAAAAGAGCTGAAAAACAAAATACTACCTTTTTGTTAAGCATCTACAATTGTATTTGCCCATACATTCAGTGGGAAAATCATTCCAACTAAAACAGAAAGTCCTATTTTCTAGTATCATAGCCAAAATAGTGGGGTTTTTAAAACACACATTAATAACTGTATTAGCGACCTTTCGATCCTCAGTTATATAAAGTTGCCAAGGTGACAGTAACAAAAGAAAAGTCCTAGAAAAACTTTGAGAATTGTGCGCATGCCTGTTTCCCTACAGACAGAGGTTAATTTTGACTATGAAAGAAAATAACGGAAGTAATTGATATGGGAAACAAAGGCAGAAGAGAAATTATTAAATTTCCTTACTATCTGCAGCCCACTGACAAGTCCTTGAAACAGGAAGAGTGACCTTCCTCTAGGGACTCAGCTTCCTCAAAGGTGACACTTGACTCAGGACAACAGGCAATCTTAGCCTGACCCCCAGCCCCCACCCCAGGATCCTGTAAGTCTACTTTAACATATAAAAATTCCTTTGGAAATTCCTTTATCCGTACCCCAAATATAGTGTTGGCAATCATCCCCCAAGCAGATGGCCCACTGATATACATCTGAAGGGTCTCATGACTAAGGTTTTACCAGACTGTAATAAATGACCTTTTCCTAACACTACTTAGCCTCCTCAGGATCCTGGAAACCTGGCTTCCAAAATACCTTGGAGGCTTGTGCTGTCCCTAAACCCTTCCCATCTTGAAGGTATAAAACCAATCACCCCTCACAATCCCAGTGCAGCTCTTTCTGCCCACTGGTCCTGTCCCTACGCTTTTGCACCAAAGACATCTCAAGAATTCTTTCTTGGGTGCCTGGGTGGCTCAGTGGATTAAAGCCTCTGCCTTCGCCTCAGGTCATGATCCCAGGGTCCTGGGATCAAGTCCCTCATTGGGCTCTCTGCTCAGCAGGGAGCCTGCTTCTCCGTCTCTCTCTGCCTGCCTCTCTGCCTACGTGTGATCTCTGCCTATCAAATAAATAAATACAATCTTTTTTTAAAAAAAGAATTCTTTCTTGGCCATGGGCTTTGAACCCTAACGTCTTTCCTCCATCACTAATCATACCAAATGTTTAATCCCTGTATTTGTCCACTTAGGCTGCCATAGCAAAATGCCACAGACTGGAGTGGCTTAGGCAACAGTAATTCATTTTGTCACTGTTCTGAATGCAGGATGTCTGAGGCCTGCCTACCAGCATGATTGGTTTCTGGTGAGGCTTCTCTTCCCAGCTTATAGATGGCTGCCTTCTTGCTGTGTGATCACGTGGCCTTTTCTTGGCATGTGCACACCAGGGAAGACAGAAAGCTCTGGTCTCTTTTTATCTTCTTATAGGTACACTAATCCTATCAGATCAAGGTCTTACTACTACGACCTCATTTAACCTTAATTACTTTCACAAAGGCCCTATCTCCAAATACAGTCACATTCGGGTCTAACGCTTCAACATATGAAGGGGGAGGAGGGACACAATGCAGTCCACAGGAATCCCTTTGCTCGGATAGTCATATCTCTGGCAATAATTTCATTTGGCTCTCAGTGTACTGAAAATAAGCACTTCCAGAGGCATGAGCTCGTTACCTCTTCTCTGAATAACTTTACCAATAACTTCGCATAACAAAAACATGTTTTTGAAAAACTAAACTTGATATAAAGATACATGTGGGAAGATATGTGTGTGTGAGAGTGTGTGTAGAAAGAGGGAGATTCAAATTTCATTCATTTCTGTGTCATCAGACACCTTTAGCTATCACCTTAAGATCTGGGTCCTAAAACACCCAGTGTCACCTACCTAGCTAGGCCGGTAGGTAGATGGGCAGCTATTGTACTAGGAGCTAGAACTCAGTGACCAAAGTGGGTATACATGAAGTAACTAGATTCAGAATAGACAATGCAAGCTGGAATTAGAGCATTTTGTTTTGCCTTCTCTTTTGTGTAAAATGTGCTTATGTTCAAATATAAAACCAGAAGACTGTTTGGGGTCAGGATTTAAAATAGCCCCACTTTTTGTATGTCCAAGTAGCATCTTTGTCTTTGAGTTCTTGTGTCTGAAGTAAAAAACTAAACATACAGAAAAATATAAATCAAATATTTTGGCCCTTCCCCGGTCTTCCTACCATGGGCTGACTCTATTCTGCATGTATTTTTCCCCGTGACATCTGAAGTACAATACAGAAATTCATCCTTCTAGTGAACTGGGCCTCTTCCCAAGATTTTTATTTTGCATTTAACAAAATAACAGCAAATTTCAGGTATTAGAAGGATCGAAACAACCTCTTCTATTCTGTTGTCCTTAGAACACCATCTTTTATTCATAGCTTCTCTTGTGGTGCTGGGAGGCAGATTCTGTTGCTATAGCAACGCCCTGCATATCCTTGGGGATAGCTTACAGTTTTACTTTTTTTTTGAACAACAAAGAGCCATTGATACTACATGTTGCCAAAGGTTACAAAAGTTGAATTCTAAAATGAAAATATTTCTTCTATAGAAGTGGTACACCATATGCGTCCCACAAATTCAAAGAGATATGTAAGGATATGACCTTTGTGTGAACACTGATGAATCTAGCATAATACTGCTTGGCTTCAATGGATTATTCACAGCAGAAGTAGTTGAAGTGTATGCCTTGTTTTCTAAGACCACTGTGGGGGGATAAGGGGTTTATTCCCAGTATCTATAAAGATCCAGGAGCAAGAAAAGAGAAAAAAAAAAATCAAAGGTACCATCACTTACATTTTGTTTGTTACTTAGTAATCACCTTCCCATCCTCACTCCCACCAAAATGAACTGCTATATCAAAATCCAATTACACTTTGACAGTAAATAGATCCTTAAAGAGTGGTTGTGGCTGAATCCTTGTTCCTCAGAATAGATATTAAATATACGAGAGCCTCAAAAGCTCTGAAATCTGTATTCCTAGCTTCGTTTTAACTGGATTCTCTTCATCCATGAAAAAAAAAATTCCTTAGCTAGCTGTTTTGTAAAACCAGGAAAAATATTTCTTTTCAAGTATTCTTTTCAAGATAAGTTATCTCATCCCCCTAGAAATCTGAAGGGACTCACTGAGAACCACAGATGAGGAGTGAGAGGCCCCAAAGAATTGCATCCTGGGAAAACAACCATAAGAGTCTAGAGAGGATCAGTATGTGGGAATCTGGATTTTGCCCAATACAAGAGAGGAAGATACAGGCTGAAAATGTAGGTAAAATACAAGAATGAATCTCAATCTCCTCCACTCACTACAGCCTGGGCATACTCACTTGGGTTAGAAGACCCTCCCAGCAGACCAAGCAAACCCCATAATTCAAGGCCATTCATTCATTCATTTGTTCATCATTATTTACTAGGTATATGTTATGTTCCAAGCCACTTGAAAGCTTTTCAAATGCTTACTAAATGCCTGATTGCACTCTTGAAGACTTAGTCTCTAATGAAGTCTCTACTGATACAGTTTCTATAGCTGTAGTACAGAGAACTGGATTAAAAATAACAGAGTCACAAGGTAATCATAGGTAGTAACAACAACCATACAGACAGTGGCATCTCCCACTGAAAGAAACCAAGTTTCCTTGGAGAAATGACTGACTCACAGCTGTGAGCATCTTGTTCTTCAAGGAAGCCAGGAAATGCTTAAACACCAATAGACTCATGTCAAAAGAATAGTGGTGCTGGTTTGCGGCCACATCCCACCTTGAGCATCAAAATTAATAACAGAAATAATATGTTAGGGGCGCCTGGGTGGCTCAGTGGGTCAAAGCCTCTGCCTTCGGCTCAGGTCATGATCCCAGGGTCCTGGGATCGAGTCCCGCATCGGGCTCTCTCCTCAGCGGGAAGCCTGCTTCCTCCTCTCTTCTCTCTCTCTGCCTGCCTCTCTGCCTATTTGTGATCTCTGTCAAGTAAATAAAATCTTAAAAAAAAAAAAAATCCTAAAAAAAAAAAATTAAATAAATAAAATTAAAAAATAAAGAAGTTGAGAAGGCACTGGCAAATGAAATGAGACCGAAAAAGAGCAGACAGCAACGTAGGGAGAAAACCAGGAGAAACAAATGTCCTAGTATCCAAGTGAAGAGACCTTACAAGGGGTGGGAAGGATCTGAGGACAAAATTAAACAGTGAATTTACCAACATGGAGATTACTTGTGACCTTAGTTCAGTTAAAAAAAAAAAAAAGAAAGAAAGAAATAATATGTTAAATGAAAAACAAATTCATGAGTCCATAGTGAAAGTTGAAAGAATAAGAAAGTGGGGCGAGAGGAGAGAGAAGAGTACAGAAAGGGGAAAAACAAAAGAGCAAAGTTCCTCTTTACAGGAGAATACCAACTGTTATGGATTAAGTTGTGCCCCACCCAAAATTCATTTGCTGAAGCCCCAACTCTCAGTGTGACTGTTTTTGGAGATAAGGCCTTTGGGGAGGTTAAATTAAGGTTAAATGAGGTCATAAAGATAGACAATTCTACAGAACCTGTGTCCTCATATGAAAAGGAAGAAACACCAAGGGGTTCTCTCTTTCCACACAGCATACAGAAGAGGTCCTGTGAAGATATTGGAAGACAGGTGTCTACAAGCCAGGAAGAGAGGCCTTACCAAAATCCAACCCTGATGACAATTTGATCTTGGACTTCTGCCCCCAGAACTGTGAGAAAAATATATACTTTCTACTGTTTAAGCCACTCAGTCTGGGGTATTTTGTTTTGACAGCCTGAGCCACACGGCTAATACAACAGCTAATATATATTAAGAAATGACAGAACTGGGGTGCCTGGGTGGCTCAGTAGGTGAAAGCCTCTGTCTTCAGCTCAGGTCATGATCCCATGGTCCTGGGATGGAGCCCCACATCAGGCTCTCTGCTACGTGGTGAGCCTTCTTCCTCCTCTCTCTCTCTCTGCCTACCTCTCTGCCTACTTGTGATCTCTGTCAAATAAATAAATAAAATATTTTTTAAAAAAAGAAAGAAAACGACAGAACTGAAAAAAAAAAGTCACCATTTCTTAACCCATTATGTAAGAATCACTAACGGATGCTACAATCACTGGGTTTACTGGTTTAAAAATATGTCCACACAGGTTAACTTTACAATGGGGAAATTAGGTATGCCATCACCACTGTAACAAAATGATCAAACTTAGCACCAAGAATAATGGGACAACTGCATAGGTGCCTCTCGATGGAAATGTCCATCACCTACCCAGTATTCTTGCCAAGAATGTTTAACCTGAATCCAGTCATGAGAAAACAATGAGATAAATCCAAGAAAGGGAGATATTCGCAAAGCAACTGACCTAGATCTTCAAAACAGAGTCAGTATCAGAAACAGAAGAGACAACTTAAAGTCTCAAAGTCTCTAAACATCACAACCAAATGAAACTAATAAACCTTGCTTGAATCTTAGGTCAACAAAAGCAACTGAACAGACATATTGGTTATAAGTGAGGAAAGTTTTTTTTTTAGTAGGCTCTAATGTGGGGCTGAACTCAGGACCCTGAGATCAAGACCTGAGCCAAGACCAAGAGTTAGATGCTCAACCGACTGAGCCACCCAGGCACCTCATAAATAAAAGGCATACATTTGATGACAAAATTGGATTAGTGTTTACTTTGGAGGTGTGAATAGTACAGTGGTGATATGGGAGATTGTCCATATTCTCAGGCAGTTTGTGCTAAAGGGCTCATGGGTGAACTGCCACGATGTCTGCAACTTCCTTTTAAATGGTTCAACAAGAACAAGACACACCTATACATATGTACAGGCACAGCTGTACCAGCACACTGCAAGCCTGCTTCCAGACCACGGCAATAAAGCAGGTATCACAGTAAAATGAGTTGAAAGAATTCTTCGGCTTCCCAGTGCATATAAAAGTTATATTAAGTAGTGTGGTAAGTGTGTAATAGCACTATGTTAAAAAAGTACCTACCTTCATCAAAAAATACTTTATTGCTAAAACTGCTGACCGTCGTCTGAGCTTTCAGCAAGTGCAATCACAAATCACAGATCACCATAATAATCATAATAATAATGAAAGAGTTTGAAATACGGTGAGAGTCCCCAAAGTGCAACACAGAGACACAAAGTGAGCAAATGCTGTTGGGAAGATGGTATCAACAGACTTGCCACAATCTTCAACCTTCAATTTGTAAAAAAAAGCCCAGAATCTGAGGAGTGCAATAAAGTGAAACACAATAAAATGAGGTTTTGCCTGTAAATGAATAAGAGAGCAAAATAAAGCAGATAGAGTAAGATATCAATAATTGATTAATATAGATAAAAGATCTACAGTATTTGATGTATTATTCTTTCAACATTACTGTGATTTGGAATTTTTCAAAATATATAGCTTAATAATAATAAACAATGCAAAGATAATAAAATGTTGGATATTTTATGGCATGCAGCTCATCTTAACTACTGGCCATGCATCTACCAAGACCAAATAGTGTAATTTAATGGTTACAGGGGATGGATATTGGTTCCCAACAGACCAACGTTCAATGCCCCTTTCATACCTTAAGCAAGGCACATCCCCAAGCTTTAGATTTTCTGCAGTGAAATGAGAATCATATCTCACTGGTGTGCAGTGGAGAAGATTTAATGAGGTTTATAAAAACTGTCTGGCACAGAAGAAGGCCCTAGTGGACTACCTGGTGGAATGAGGAGAGGACTTTGAGGTTATTTCGCCGCCATTACCTGCTCCACGTTCCGCTGAAACTCTGACCCCACTCACTAACAATGAGAGCCTGCATCATATTATCAGTGATCATTTTTGTGGCAAGAGTGTCTTCAACCAAATGAAAATGTCCTTAAAGGCTGGAATCAGGGCTTAACCCAAATTTCTGCATCTCCTAAAGAACCTAGTTAAACTTGGTTACTCATGGTGATATTTCCTCTGCCCGCTATGCTAGATCAGGGCTTCTCAACTCTGGCTACATGTTGGAATCACCTGAAAAGCTTTAAAAAAAAAAAAAATCTGATGCTTGGACCCCACCCCCGGATATTTTTATTTCGTTGGTCTGGGGTGGGACCTAGGCCTCAATATTTTCTAAAATTCCCATGGTGTTTGTAAAAAGTTAAGGTTTGTGTTTCTCCTTAGTGAAATGGTAGTGCTACTGCTGCCAACTTTCTACCCGCTTTGGAGGAAGCTGGAGTACCAGAGGGAGGCAGGTATGTATTCTATCATGCCTGCCTTCTCCTAGGATCAGTGCTTGTCCTCCAGTTTCTTGAGCAACCTCAGATCGTTTGTAACACCTTCATATAGGTTGGATAGGGGAGGGAAAATATCTTTTTCCTCTATCCTTCTGAGACCACTCTAATGAGAGACAGATTAACAAGAGGAAAACATACGCATTTATTTAATATACATTTAACATGACACAGGAGCCTTATAAGGAAGTGAAGACCCAAAGAAATAATTAAACCTGAGACTTTTTATATTAGGTTTGATGAAGAGTGGAAAATTGTGGGAAAATATGATGAGATGGAGGGCATGGGATAAGCATAGTAAACTGGGGGAAGCTTAGCAAATCTCCTCTTCTGTGTCCCTCATCTTCAGAGAGAAGGATGCTCCTTTCCTCTGGATATAGGGAAATCACCTCTCACCTGAGGTTTCACGACCTTCTCCAGGGAAAGGTCAGAAAGTCCTTCCTGCACCTGTTGTTTCTCAGACTCCTTCAGCTTAAAATAGTCAATATGCCAAAGTCCTAAGTTTGGGGATAGTGATTCCGGAAACTCCTCTTTTGTTAATATAAAATGGATCAATCTGGGCTTCAATTTATCAAAATGGGTAGTTACACCTAATGCTGCTCTTTCTTTGGTTGGTGAAAGGCAAGTAAAGGCCTTTCTGCAAAGGCAAGTAAGCCAGAAGTCTGGGTGAGGTTTCACAGCACAATCATCGCCTGAACAGCACAGACGTTCGCGGTTTTAGTGCATTATTTGATCATTTGGACTTTCGCAGAAAATATTCAGAAAATACTTTCATTTGTGCCCTCGAGAAACCAAATCAAAAGGCAGACCATTTGAATGAGAGAAGAAATGGAGACGTGTAGGAGGAGGAATCAGAATCAGCAAGCATAATAAGAATATGAGAATATGAACATTTTAGCACATCTATGTAGCCAGCTGCCAATGTTGAAAAACAAGTTCCTGATAAAAATATACCTAGGTGCTGGCTGGAATGCTGAGCATGTCCCACAGTCCTTCAACCACGATAGCCCCTCCATCTGGGCTACAACCCTGGTGGTCTGACATATCTAGGTTTCATTTCCCTGCCCTTGGCTGTGCCCTTAGAGACCTGGAATGCTGGGAAGGCACCATGTGTCATCAGTAAACATAAAAAGAAAAGGCACTCACAGTGCACAATAAGATATAATTACTAATAAGGCTCCTGCTTCTTCAAAAAAACTAGGACTAGACTACTACCAAAAACTAACCACTAACCAATTCCTCACTAACAGCCACATAACCATGGATAAGTTACTTAACCTCTCAATGTTCAAGTTTTCCTGTCTGTCAGAGATAATAAAGTGCTTAATTCATAGGGTGGTTATGAGGATTCAGTAAGAGAAGGCATGTCAAATGCTTAATACAGTTCCCTCATACGTAGTATCATTGGCTAAATGGAAACTATCACTATATTGTCAATATAGTAATAAATCCAAACCCAGCAGTTTTGTGCATGCAAAAACAAAATAAATGAATGGAAATCCAAATTAACCCCTATTTCTGTTAATTTGTATATGAGAAAGCTTTGAAATTTCAGCAGGTAGTAATGGACTGATGTATGCCAACTTTGTTTTTGACAGTATCTTCAAACAAAATTTAGGTATTTAAACCCACTGTCCTTTAAAAGAAAACCCAAAGATTAACCGCTTCTAGAAAAGATGGCTTCAAATTTTATAAGTTGCCATTTCTTCTGACTAAACCTAAGACAAATCCTCCAAATTAATAACAAAGCTGATATTACAGTGGGACTGTTTCCACTCATTGCCAAGACATTTGGTTAACTAACAATGAGGCATTTGAGACATTAAATTTTTAACTGAAAAGAATAATGCAAATGAGATTTAAAAACCATGTTGGGTAAGAAGACATCGAAGAAGAACAACATGTTAAAGAGTTGGAAACCAAAGGAGCAAAAGAGATATGATAAGCCTTAGTGGAGCAAAGGAAGGAAGAATTTAACGATTACTTCACGAAAGGAAGAAAAATCTTTTCCTCTACTTTCTCAGGTAAAGAACATGGAGTTCTTCAAATTAAACAGATAAAAGGCAGATTAACAGTGTACTGATATTAATATTAACACCATGCACAGGGGCATCACAGAAAAGAAGTGAAAACTGAAAGAAGTGATTAGACTGTCATGAGCTGTGGAGAAATGGTTAGGCACAGGAGGTGGGGGAGCAGGGCTCCTAAGAGCAGTCAATTGTGGGAAGGTGGCTGTTCAGTGAGGTTCGTTAGGCACTCATCTTTGTGCTATCTTGGTCTTCCTGGTACAGGACGTGGGAACACCTTTATAAATGGAAGTTTCTGCTCAGCTTTTAGTCAGAAATGGAGAGGACAGAGAACTTTTCCTCTCTCTCAGTTGCCTCTCAAATATCAGCTCAAGATAATCCTTATGCCAATGGGACATTTCTGGGGCTGGCATATTCTGGACCCCTTCACTAGAAAGCAGCTGAGGACTCATGCTGAAGTTTCCAAAGGCAAGCTGCTCTGAATAAAACATAAAATTGTTCTACCATGTAGCTGAAGTACCCTCAAGGAGAAATATTAGAAGTGGATTAGACAGATATAACAAAGGAAAGCTAAAGATTTCTTATCATGAAGGTGGAAAGAAAGGGAATTGATTTTTTTAAAGATTTATTTATTTTAGAGAGACAGAGAGAGAGAGAGACCGTGCACACATGAGTGAAGGGAAAGGCAGAGGGAGAGAATCTTCAAGCAGCCTGCCTGCAATGGGGCTCGATCGCACAACCCAGGAGATCACGACCTGAACTGAAACAGAGAGTCTGATGCTCAACTTACTGAACCACCCAGGCACCCCAGGAATTGGTTTTTAAAATGCTAAAACAAGAAAAGCTGAATGGTATCAAATGTCCCCCCCACCCAGGGAAGTCAAAATTTTGACATTATTCTTGTTAACTTTTACTAGAGCTTTAAAATGTTGGGAAACAATTTAGTGAAAGTATCACAACAAATAAAGATAGCTAGACAGATAAACAGAAAGAAAGAATGTAAATCAATTTTACCTTTAGTAAACTCAACATGAGGTAGACCATCTAAATTTAAAGATTCTAGCCCTTAACAAAGAAAGACTGATTCCTACTCTAAAGAAACAATTCTAGATAAAACATAACGAGAGAAAGTGTTTCTTTTAAGTCCAAGTACTAGGTAGGCCTTTGGCAATCCACTGAACCTTTGCGGGTCTCAATCACACTATGTATACAAAAGACTAAAATGGACCCTGAAGTGGCCTCCCTCATAAAATTTTGTTTCAGTATAAATTCATAGGACTCTCTTGTTAAGCTGTGACTCTTCCTTTTCCTTCAGTCACACTTTTAAAATTGAATACATTCCTCATAAAAATAGTTGTATTATATATGACACAATAAAAAACACGCTTTCTCCTGAGCTCCTTTTATAGAACAGGATTACAGGTATCTTTAGGCTCCCAAAATCTTATAAAACCAAAATTTGGAACATTTTAAAATATACTGTTATCTCAAAAAGTTGTAAAATTTTTTAAATTTTATTTAAATTCAATGAACTAACATGGAATACATTATTTGTTGCAGGGGTACAGGTCTGTGATTCATCAGTCTTATATAATACCCAGTGCTCATTACATCACATGCCCTCCCCAATGTCCATCACCCAGTTAGCCCCTCCTGCCAGCCCCCTCCCAAGAAGCTATAAAATTTTTAATCAACTTCTAATAAGTAAGATTGGCTTGCCATGAATTGTTCATACTATTATTAAAATGACACTTGGAAAAATTACAGAACACTTTTCAAATTTCATGAGCATCTGAATATCAGATCTCTAGATATTTGCATAGATCACATATTTAAGTTTGAGGGACGAATGCCTCTCCCACAGAAACTTATACAGCAAAAAGCAACAGTGTGGGGTCAATCATAATTAAGCATGCTGTTATTGACCATGTTGACACAAAATGATCCATGAACCTTTTCCAATTGTTCTTTTCCTTTATCTTTTTGCAAAACTTCAAAAACTCTTATTTTTATCCTGTATCTTAGAGTAAAAGCTTTCAAAATTATGCTCATGTTTTAACATTATAATCCTACATGTGTAAAAGTTCTGGTTCCCAAAGCACATTTTCTGGTCTCTTAAGAGCTTGAAACTAACTGAGCACAGTACTATGGGGAAGGTTGCCCGTGATCACCTTTCCCTTTTAAGAAGGCTTTTTCCAGTTCAATTGGGTGACCCTTTCTTTTCTTTCTAGTTATTGGGGGCCTTTTCTAAGTACTACCAAATAGGAAATTACCACAAAGACAAGTGGAAGGAAAAAACATTTTTAAAATAACTTCACATACCACCTGCAATTCTGGTAAATTCCTTGCTCTCAGAGTGTGCGGGCATTTTTGAGATTTCAGTCCAATCAGTCGCACTGCCCCCCGCCCCACGGGGATCTGTGTTCCCTTTTCAGTTCAGTAATCAAATAGCTCTGACTGGTCCATGTCTGCTTTTGTCCACTTCTGACCTACATGTTCCCGTGAGGGACATCTTTGTCTCACTTTTCTTTGGTCACTGAGTTCATGCACCTCAATAGGCTAAGTCTGGCAGTCCATTAACGAGAATTCTCAGCTCAGCCCTAGGCCACCCAGAAACCCCGGTTGCGTGTTCTCGCTGAATGGCTTCACTGGTGGCCCATTCAAATGTGCTAATGTCAGAAAAAAGGGTTGAATGGGGCGCCAATGTACACCATTGCCGAGGCAAAGTGACTGGGCTTCCAATAAAGCCTCCCCTGGGGTGACGTTAAGCAGAGTTATCAATGGCGCAAAGGCTGAGCTGGGGCTAATGCTCCAATCATGCCAGCAACAGGGGGCACAGATGCAGCCACTTCAGCATGAAATCACAGTGCGGAGTTCACCTGCAAGGCAATCCTCTCTCCAGCGTCCAACCTGCAGATAAATGTGCAGAGACACCTCCGTCTCCCACTGGCTCTGGGGCAGGCTCGAAGAAGACATTTTGGGTGGGAAAGGCTACGGGCATTGTTTGTTCCCAATTGTTCTGAGGTTTACTTCTCCTGTTGAAAAGCTTTTTTAAAGCCCCTTTATTTTCTCATAGACCATACAGAAGCAGAGAAAGCATTGTCTCAAGGCTCACCCCCAAAGCATTAAAAAGGCATTTTCCCTCAGCAAAAGAATATTTTGATTATGCGAAACAGATGTCACATCCCAGCCCCGTGTTGCTAAGTCTCACAAGAGAACATCTTGAACTGCAACAAAATTATGAAGGTATGATGACTAAACCAATCCTGTGGTCCCTCCTCCTATAATCAGGGCAAATGAAAGGGAAAAGAAAGGATGGCACAACTCCCATTTTTCCTTCTAAATGTGTCCAAGAAGAAACATAAAAGCAACCAGCAAGTCAGGATTTTTAAAATTATTTTTCAACTCACCGAAGACCCCTGGATATCTGAGTTATTCACAGATACACAGCATTCCCACACATCAGCCTGGAAGAAAAGCACCAAATCATAGTCCCACTATCGCCCAAACTTGCCACCAACATGAACCAGTACCACTGCCTCCCAGATTCCTAATCCTTAAATCCTGGTGACAGTCTTCGGAGCCAGCCCATGGTCATGAGAACCTCAGCCTTCCAGGAACCCCCAACATTTTGCTTGGCCACTCACTACAAGTCAACATATACAAAAACAATTTCATTTCTTCAGCTCCTTCAAAACTGTTTCTCCACTCTTGAATCAAAAATACCAACACACCAAAGAGTATGGGATATCTCAACATCTCAGCTAATTTTGGAAAACTGTCATTTTGTTGGGGGATAAAGCACACAATGCACACACATACCCAAAACGGAATTCAACCCACATGGAAGTAATTCTTAAATATTCCAGAGTGCTAACCTTGGGGCTCTCCCAACTACAGAGTAGGCACTGAGAATTCATTTTGATCCAGGTTAATTGGTTTTGGATTGGGTTTTGTGGAGGGCACTCTGTAGGGCCCACATTGTCTATTCGGTCCCTGCAAAGAGGTCTTCATTGGGCTTTGTATTTGACGGCCAAGCCAGCAACTGGTGCTGGACAACTGTCCTTAGAGGAGACTTCTTTTAGAACTACAGCCCTAAGTTGATTCCTACATAGTCCTGTTGCTCACATATATTAAGAGATTCAAGGACAGTGGTTCCTGGGCACTAGAGAGAAGGTGATGGGTCCTCTAGCCTAAAAGCTTCTAGCCTAAAAATCTTTTTTCTTTTTCCTTTGCAGCCACATAAAAGAAGGTTTCTCCCTCACTGTCCCTCATCTTCTAATTCTAAAGAAGCAACTAAAGAAGATTTTGAAAATTATTATAATTTTTATGTAATGGGTAATTCATTTATTTCCCTAATTTTTTAATAATGGATGTGGTTCTCATACTCAGAAAAAGAGTTATTTTTTAAATAGTAAAGTTAATTGAGCCTCAATCTTTTATTCCTTGGAAGTAGAATTTTGCTCTCCAATCCCTAAGATAAACTAAATATTTGCATGACATCCTAGTAAGAGAAACTACTGGCTGATTTTGAAAAATGAAATTCAAATTACTCAATCAAGAAAAAAATTTGCTGTCTTCTCTCTCCACAATTTCTCTCCTCCTTAATCATACTTTACCTAATGCTATTTAAGGGGTAAACTTAAACTAAAAAAAACAACAACAAAAAACTATGGCTTCTTGTTGGGACTAGTTATCTGTAAAGCTCACAGTCCTCTAATTGGGGTAACATTCATGGGTACTTCGATCTTGCTCCAGGGAACTCCAACCATGAGATGTCAGAACTTACCCATTTTGGTTCCCCTGTTTTATTTCCAAACAGAGAATATGATAGTCACTTCAAAACTATTAGAAACTTAAATGAAAATTGGATTAGGTTCATACCTGGCCCCCGGCTTGCATTATTTCTCTCATCTTTATTCCTCGTGGAGATCAGCTTAAGAAGTCAGAAACTTAGGGGTGCCTGGGTGGCTCAGTCATGATCTCGGGATCGTGAGCCCAAGCCCCAAGTCAGGGCTCTGCTCTCAGTGGGGAATCTGCTTGGGATTCTCTCTCTCCCCACCCTCCACTCTCCCAAATAAATAAGTAAATCTTAAAAAAAAAAAAAAATCAGAAACTTCAACAGCAGGTTTTAAAAGATGTATCTAGATTTTACTTTATTTACTGCCTCTAAAGAGGCTCCACAAAAATGCCCAGAAAGAATGGGCCAATCCCCAGCTGTCCCTTTGCTTATAATTCCTTCCTTCCCCCCTGATATGCCCTACCCCACTTCCCTCCCCCAGTCACCCAAACTTTGCTTTTGAAGGCATCCTTGACTTCAGAGAAGTTAGACCATGTCACAGATGTCCCTTCTTTCTCTAAAGCAGGCTAATAGAGATAATGGGCCCTGTGGGAGAGAGGAAGCCAAAGAAAGAGAGGGGGATTCCTTTGGATACTTAAGGGAATTACTGAGGAGCCTCACCAGACTCTGGCTGACAAATAAAAAGAAATGGAAAGCAGCTGATGTTGTTTTACTAGATCCTTTATGCACTCGAGGAAAGGCTGCTATGGAAGTGGAGATGGGGGTGGTTTGTTGTTCAGGGGAGGGGAGTAATTTTTTAAATTATCCTTAGGCCACTTACTGAAGACTCCAAATAAATGTTTCAGATAATTGAGACTATTAATTAAGACTATACGCAGGAAAGCTCATTAGCATTTGGCTCACTGGACAAAAATGGAACAATGAATAAATTCCAGTTAAACAAGGAAAAGTCAATATCAATCATTTCATAAGTTAGAAAACCAAGTATTTAAATGTTGCTGTGGGGAAAAATCAGAAAGAATTTAGAAGAAATCCTTTCTTTTCTCCAGCCTAAAATTTCCACTGGAGATATACAAAGGACAAAGTTACATTCCTAATCTCCCTAATTTCAGTAAAGAACTCTTCAGAGGATTCTTTTGATATTGACTTCAGGCCCTTAAAGCCTGGCCTTTTCTGTACATGTACTGGGTATCATGTGCAGGAACTTTAGGATGGGACTGTATCTACTAACCCTGCCCTCAGAGCAAAATATCTGCCTCGACTAACCTTTGGGCGGGAACTCAATGATGTGTGTTCTTATTAGATCCTAACTCCAAAAATTCACTCAAACCTACCACCTCCTTTCCAAAGAATGACTGAATTAGAGGTTGCAGCACAGAATACTTAAATAGGAATTAGCCATCACATTGGCTCTGCTCTTCCTGTATGGCTACAATGGTAGCAATGATACTGGGGAAGCCCACATTAACATCATCCACAGAAACAGCACAATTCAGAAAGAAGAATGATTAGATAGACATCCCAAAGAACAAAAATAGTATAGATCACATGTGAGGCATTAATAGAGACATACATAATGAGCATTCCCCTATGTATTTTGTCACTGTTGTTACAAACAAGTGTTCGTTGAATACTTACAATATATTTTCCTTACCTTTTTCCTTGTGACCCTAGAGTAGAATGAGCTTGGCACTGAATTGACTCTATTCCTAAGGGACAAATCCCTTCATTGAAGGAGAATCTTGCTCCAGGAATCCCACGTTCAGCCGCTAGATTAAGAGAATTAACATAGAAAAATGCAAAAAAAAAAAAAAAAAAGGTATTTTAGTACAATACAGCTAATTCTGTATATGCAAGTGGGTGGACCTGTATCACAGAGCAGCAACACTGCAGAGAAGACCCATGCCTTTACGGGATAACTTTGTCCCTCCTGCCTTAACTAAGCTTCCAAACAAGCCTCCAGCTTTGTTTTCTACTCCTACAAATGTCATTTACGCTGTAAAATCACTTTTTTTCAAGGTGTATGTTGAGTGTGATTCTTTTTTTTTTTAATATTTTATTTATTTATTTGACAGAGATTACAAATAGACAGAGAGGCAGGCAGAGAGAGAGGAAGGGAAGCAGGCTCCCCGCTGAGCAGAGAGCCCGATGCGGGGCTCGATCCCAGGACCCTGGGATTATGACCTGAGCCGAAGGCAGAGGCTTTAACCCACTGAGCCACCCAGGCACCCTTGAGTGTGACTCTTAAAAGCAAGTGTCAGCTGAAGCTATTTATTGAATGCAGATTCTAATTATCTTTTCTTAAAGGAATAGTCCGTTGTGCCAAGATCCCAAGCAAACCCACCACCTAGTGACATGCAGGGCATTTGTCTACACCTTCAGAGCTTGCCAGAGCTACAGATGCCATCTTCCTGAACTGCCTTTGAAGTTCTCCTGTTTTTGCACTTCAAAGAGGTACCAAGACAATAGTAGGGATGCAGGGAGTGGGTCCCATTCCCCAATTCAAAAAATGTCAGACATATTTTATAAGCCTAAATGACTTTGTGTGTCATTGTCAAAATCTTTCTTCACCAAGAGATTAAAACTAGCTGGAACACAGTAGACTGTATTAATTACATAGTCTATTAATTAAAGACTTTGTACATAAAACAATTAACCATGAAGTACTTATGCCAGCTGATTAGACTTTTATTATTGACATGGCAAAAACAGATAGCAGGATCTTTAACAAAATTATTTCAGATCTACTATTACCTCCCCTTTTTGTAGCATTCTCAAACAACTCTTTACTATCACCAAATGCCCCTGCTGTTCTCTCCAATTCCACTGGCAAGAGGTGCAAGCTTCTGGGTTAATTCTATGTAATAAATCAACGTTTCTAAATAAGATCTGTGTATTTTAAAAAATCAGTTGCTGTGACTTCACTGCTTGGTACAGTTTTCTATACTAAAGAGCTTGGTAAAGTTTTCAATCTTTTAACAGCTTAAAAAATAAGCAGTGACTGGCACCCAAACCTAAAAAAAAGCCAGCAACAGGTCTAATGAAAATCGTGCAGAGAGCCCATCAGACACTAAGTAAATACTTTGCTTCTGTTTTCTAGTCCCTTTTTGTTTGGTTACCATGGCAACCTGTTTTTGTGGGGGTCACTTGGAATGTATAAGAATTTGCTGCAATTAGATGCTTGTGTCCCATTGGCCAGTATGATAGAGAGTAGTAAAACTAAAAAGAAATAAAAGAGAAGGAAAGGCACGGGTGAATGTGGACAAAGCCAACATGCACTTCGGGAACCAAAGAAAAAGTCTTTGTAAGCCTAATTATCTTTCAGAGCTATTTTCAAAGTTGCTCTTAATAAAAGTTTCCATATCCTTTAGCCTGTGATTTCTCACCTTGTTGACCTTCCAAACTCCTCCTCAGCTGTAACGCACTTACTACACTTTTGCTGTTCTCTAATTGTTTGATGGATATATCTTATCCCTTCAAATTCTTCAGGGTCAGGACCACATGCTACACTTTTGAGGCAGTGTGATGAAACGGAGAAACCCACGTAAGGGGACTCAGATGTGATGGATTGTGGCCCAGGCTCCGAAACCAGTTAGTTAGACAGCACTGAGCCAACTGCCTTCGCTTCACTGAGCCTGTTTCCATAAGACTCATGCCTTTTAAAGGTGTTATAAAAATTAAATTATGTTATACTATCAAGAGTGTTATTTAAACCTGTGACATGTGCTTATTATGTATATCCTGAATTAAGTTTAATTGATTCAATATTTTGTTCTATAATTCTGTCTCAGGCAGCCTTGAATGTCTAGAAGATTAAGGTAACTTTTGCTTCTCTAATACTCAAGAGACACTATTATTTTTTTACAGACTCTCAGACTATAAATTTTAAATCCATGGTTAGGCGGAGAGAAGGTATCCTACTTCTCAGATGAAAAAAGAGGGAGCAACTTAAATGTCTGTGAGTGTTTTCACAAAGAAAAATAACAGCATCAGTACAAGCTCAAAGATTTGCATAGCCTGGCTCATAAAAAGGCAAAGCAGCATTACAGTGGTGTCTTACCCAGATCCATACACTCTGAATCACAGAGGAATTGTTTACTTAAAATGGCATCACGGCTTTTTTCTTCTTTTTTTTTTTGGAAACAATACCTATTAAAGTTTAGACCTATCACGACATATCAAATGATTTCAAAGATTAGCTAAATTCTCTTCCACTCACCATGTTCATTCCAGATGTTTAAGCACTTGTTGGGTCTGCTCAAGAAGGTTATCCATTCAGGCTCTATTTCAACATCTCCACTGGCTAAAAAACAAAACAAAACAAAAACCAAAAAAAACTTCACCACATCCCAAAGCCATTCATCCTGTGTTTAAGCAGCTCTAATTGTCGGATAATTCTTCCTCATAGTAAATTCAAATCCCTCTTCCCTGTTGTTCTATCCATTGGTCCCAGGCTACAGTTGCTCTCATAACACTGTTTGGAATTCTTCACCTTGTCTACACATGAGGTTTCCAAGTCCTTTTTCAAGAGGCATCCTGAGCTAAACACAGTCCTCTGTGTGCTGGCTGACCAGGACAGTGTTCGATAGGACTGTGACCCCGTAGTTATTTCAACAAGCATGGTTGTGTGACTGTCTGAAGCTATATGCTGAAGATACAAAGATAAACTTGACAACATCTTTGATTTCAGGGAGATGATAATCTATACAAGGACCCAAGAATGTTAACAAATAGGTTCAACAAAGGGCTGAAAGCTAAGGTTGACAATACAGTAATGTTTCAAACAGTGTATTTTCAGTGCTTCCTGGGGGAGAGGAAAAGAGTCAGAAAAAGTTTCAGAGAGAAGGTTTTCCCAGGAAGTCCAAAGAGAAAGAACATTCTGGGAAGCTCTGATGTAATGATTCAACATGAAAAATTGAGGGAACTTCAGAAAGTCCATTATAACTGAAATGCAGGTTATAAGGCAAGACAAAGCAAGACCTTATGTTAGAGAGGCAGGCAAGGGCCAAATGATGGAGGACTGTGTGCCCCACGCGAAGACATCTGAACTTCGTCCTGTAATCTAGTGGTCTCCGAATTGGGGCGTACATACCACAGGAGATGCACAAAATGCTCCACTAGGGTAAAATAGGAGGACTTCTAGTTTATTTGATTTTCACCCCAAGAATCAGGAAAATGTTAAGCTTTACTAGTATTTCATTTGAATTGACACTGGCAACCTCCATCAATAGATTTGAAAATCAAACTGTCACATATCACATACAGTAAGCAAAGCATCCTGATGGTAAAGAATTCCACAACATGGCGGGCTGGACAGTTGGCCATCGCCCTGTTATTCATTTCACTTTTATCAAAAATGTTGCCTTTTACGATACTTAGTTCAGTAGATTTATGGATTATATAATCTACTTTTAAGTAAATAACCCTCATAAAATAGACAAGTGACTTAAGAAAGATCTCTTAAAAAAAAAAAAAAAAGAAGAAGAAGAAGAAAGATCTCTTCAAAGAAACCCCAAACTGAAGATAACACTAATAGGGTAAGCAAAGAAAGACCTAAGAAAAGGGCAGAGCTGATCCTTCTATACCTTGTATAATCTCTTTGTCAGGTAAAAATACTAATGACACATTCAGATCTATTAAATCATTTATATATATATGTTTATATACATGTGTATATATATGTATATACATACATAAAGAAGACTATTAAGATATGGATTTATATCTAGAATATGAAGTTTCCTTACAAATTTTTTCTAAATTTGATAAATTAATAGCTTCGTTTGCAGGAGTTTTGGTTTTTTTTTTTAAGATTTTATTTATTCATTTATCAGAGAGATATCACAAGTAGGCAGAGAGGCAGACAGAGAGAGAGGAGGAAGCAGACTCCCTGCTGAGCAGAGAGCCCAATTCGGGGCTTGATCCCAGGACCCTGGGATCATGACCTGAGCCTAAGGCAGAGGCCTTAACCCACTGAGCCACCCAGGCGCCCCTGCAGGACTTTTTTAAAAAATTCTATTTATTTATTTGACAGAGAGAGAGATCACAGGTAGAAAAGCAGGCAGAGAGAGAGGGAGAAGCAGGCTCCCCGCTGAGCAGAGAGCCTGATGTGGGGCTCAATCCCAGGACCCCAAGACCATGACCTGAGCTAAAGGCAGAGGCTTAACCCACTGAGCCACCCAGGTGCCCCTGTAGGATTATTATTTTTTTTTTTTTTTAAGAGAAAGAGCACACAAGCAGGAGTAGAAGCAGAGAGAAAGGGAGAAACAGACTCCCTGCCAAGCAGGGAGCCCAAAGCGAGGCTCAATCCCAGGGCCCTGGGCTCATGACCTGAGCCAAAGGCAGATGCTTAACTGACTGAGCCCCCCAAGTGCCCCTCTTTTGCAGGACTTTTACTTAACAGTAATAAGTTTGTTTTAAAATACTTGCTCTTCCCTTCTTTGGAAACATGGTCCAAAGCATGCTGAAGGCCTCTGTTGACTTTAGCAGACGATGCAGTGACCCTGCTCACATCCCTTCCGTATCCCTTGTCCCTGAGCCTTGGAGACTGCATCTTAATACACCGTAGCGCTCCATCTGAAGGCTCTCTAGATCCGCAAATAGGTAGGCCAGAAGTGCTCAGTAACTTTTGTCTGCTGCTGACAGATAAGAGTTGGAGAATATTTACTGTGCCTCGAGTGCAACTCCTCAGAGAAATCTGTCCTAGCTCCTGAGCTCTCCAGCGGGAGTGAGCCCCAGTGGCCCAGAGCAGGAACCTGCTTGGTGACATGTCCTGTACTGGATCATTCTCTTCCTTTTCTCACTTCTGCCATCCCTTATCCATGCTTTCTGGGATCGCCTTCTCCCAAACAAACTACTTACACTCAAATCCTTCTTTCAAGATCTGCTTCTTTGGGAACCCAACCTAAGACAGTGACTGCTGAAAATGCACCAGATAAGGAGCACCTGGGTGGCTCACTTGGTTGAATAGTTGAGCGTCTTCTGAAAAATAAAGCAAAGATAAAGGAGGAAGAGACAGGGAAGCTCAAATGACTGTGGGCAAAAGCCCACAATCCACTTTAACAGCACTAAATAGAAATGAACTAACAAGTCATGAAAAGACCTGGAGGAAACTTAAATCCCTATGAGTTAGAGAAAGCCTATCTGAAAAGGGTACATACTGTATGACTCAAACAATATGACATTCTGGAAAATGCAAAAAAAAAACTACAGAGACAATAAAAAAATCAGTTGTCAGGAGTGGGAGATGGGAGGAGAACAGGGAGAGCACAGATGTCTAGGGCAGTGGAAAGACTCTGTATGATGGATATATGTTAATATGTATCTGTTCAAACCCACAGATTATACATCAAGAGTCAGCTTTAAGGTAAACTATGGACTCTGGACAAATCTAATTTGACAGTGCAGATTCATCTTTGATAAATATCATTTTGATATTTTGATATAGTTCTGGTAAGTGATATTGCTAATGGAGGAGACATGTGTGGGAGCAGTAGGTGTATGGGGAATCTCTGTACCTTCCTCTCAATTTTGTTGTAAACCTAAAACTGCTCTAAAAAATTAAGTCTTTAATAAATAGACAATCTGTCCTTTCAGAATAAAGGTTAGAGCTTAGCAATGAGTGAAAAAGCAACTGTTTTTCAAAAGAAATGTTCATGGATGACAGAGCATATTGTCTTGAAATGGTAATATTTCCTTTATTGTGTGATTTCATTACCCAAAAGCAATGCAAAAGTGTTATTCTCATGTCTGCACATTTAAAAGCATGAAAATTAAATTTTCTAACTTGTAAAATTTTGTAAATAAAAGGTTTCAGTGGGGATTTTTTGTTTAAAGATACTGAAGTATAACACCTTTTAGTTAGCTCACAAGAACAACTGACTGAAATTATGGAAGATAAAAATATATTACCAAATTTCAGGAAAAAATGTGAATAACTGATGAATGGACTGAAAAATAAAAATTATATTTTAGTTATAGCTAATGACGCACTTCTATTCGTTTTTGAAGTATCCTGTGTTTAACAACTGCAGCAATCAAAAGCAAATCTCAAAATAAACTGAACTTTGAATCACTGTATCAAAATTATATTAAGCTAAGTTTTTAAAAAATGAAACACATTAAAGCACACTGCAAAAATAGGTTATTTTTATTTGTTCTATTAATACATGATATTTTGAAGATTTAAATTCCTATTATGCCTCATCCTTTTAAAATTTGTTTTGTGTATGTTTTATGATATATGAAATATTTACATTATATACTTATTTTATATATTTATGTTGAATATACATGCTCCATTCTTTTTTAATAAAGATTTTATTTATTTATGTATTTATCTATCTATTTATTTATTTAGAGAGAGGAGGAACAGGAGAGGGTCAGGCAGACTCTGTGTTGAGTGCAGAGCCCGATGTTAGACTCAATTTCATGACCTTGAGATCATGACCTGATCCGAAATCAAGAGTCTGAAATTCAACTGTCTGAGTCACCCAGGCGCCCTTTCCAACATTCCTATAGATAGGGTACATAGACAATGGGAAGACTTGTTGAATGTCTACTGAAAGTCAGAGTTAGGAAATAACATGATCACATTTGTGTTTTGAATGCATACTCTAGAAATGGTGTAGACAGCCAAGCAAATCTGGAGACAGATGAACAAGGAAACTATCTGACAGTAAAGTAGAGATAATTAGTCCCAAATTAAAAACCAGTAGCAATTGTTAGAGAGACGAACAGTTGCTGAAGTGACTAGAACTTGGAAAACCAGCTGTATGTAAGGATCAGAGAAAGACCAAAATAAGGATAAATTGACTGCCTAGTTTGGGGCAAGAGTGACTTCACTGGTAGTAGGTTCATACCAAGACAGGTCCTCCCAGACAGAAAATACCAAGAGAACAGCAGGGTTAGGAAGAAAAGCTAATATACCTGCTAAATCCTACACCTATACCTATCTCCTACACCACGATGTTATAGGAGATAAATACTGATGGCAGAAGGCTGAGCTTACAGAGTTGAAAGTTGTCAGCTTATATGATTACACTTTGTTACTCTATTAATGCAGCTTAAAAATAGACTGTTTTGGGTTTTTTTGAGGAGGGAAAAAGTCAGTTATATCATCCTGCTAATTCATACTGAGTTTAAAATTAACTTTTAATTCTTTTTCACGTGTGATATTGTTTAGGCACTTCTCTTTATGCTGTGTATTTACCATTATGTATATGGACCTAAGAACAGGACATTTCCCTGGTGCTTATCTCATTTTGCCATGCTCAAGTCAACACATCAAAAGGTTTATGGAGCTCTCCTTGGTGATGACTATCAAGTGCATCAACCAGAAATTCCAGCTTCATATCATCACTTGCTAATGTCTGTTAACTGAAAACTTCATGGCATGTCTTTTTGCCCCTCCTGGCTCCCAGGTACCTATTATTAAATTGATGGGTTTATGGCACCCTATCATCATCAGTAAACTGCATCCCAACTATTTTATTTTTCCTTTTTTTGTTGTTCTTCCTTACACCACATTTCCAATCCCTTTTCTTTTCCTTCCAGCATCCCCTACCATATTTGATCTGCACTGAAAAAATAAAACAAAATAATTGAGTGCTCTACAGTCTTAACTTTCCCATTAATGAGAATGGTCTCTCTCTCCATCTATTCAGATTCATTCATTCGTTCAATGAATATTTCTTCAGTGCCGACCGTGTTTCAAATTCTTCCTTAAAGGGTGTGATCATATTAGGCAAAAATTTCTTTACCTCTCTTAATAGAATTTTAATATTTTTTCAAAAGTATTTTCTTAGGTCAATTTCTAGATAGATACTTCAAGTTTTCTTGCTATAATGCAAGGCATCATATTGCCCATTATATTTTTAGTTAGCACAAGTATAGAAGAACTCTGTTGGTATTTTTGTTGTTGTTACTGTTGGTCTTCTATATAGCAACCTCACTGAACTCTTTTATTAGTTTTAAGAGTCTGTTAATTGTCTTGAATTTCCAGTCCTTGAATTTTTTATATCTTTTTCTTGCTTTACTGCACTGGCCAGAGATCATTACTTTTGCAAGGATTCACAAACCACCCTCTCAGTAATTCAGTCTAGCTTGAAAATGAGACTCATTTCAGTCTAGCTTGAAAATGAGACCAGTCCACAGTTTGCATATTAGCTTCTCTTCTTCTTTGGAAAAAAGAAAATCTATTGAGTTTTCCAGAACATCTTATTTTCCCCAATATCTTCTTTAAAAATCTCAGTCCATACTATATTGTAAATATGAAAGTTGCTAAGAGAGTAGATCTTAAAAAGTCTCAACACAAAAAATTCTGTTACTATGTATGGTGATAGATTTAACTAGACTTATTGTGATCATTTTGCAATATAAACAAACACTGAATAATTAAGCTGTACACCTGAAGCTAATATAACATTATACATCACTTAAACTTCAATTTTTAAAGAAAATCTCAGTCCAGGAGTACCCGGCAGCTCAGTTAAGTGGCCAACTCCTGATGTTTGCTCAGGTCATGATCTTGGGGTCTTGGGATCAAGCCCTGTATGGGGCTCTGTGCTCAGTGGGGAGTCTGCTTGAGGATTCTCTCCCCCTCTCACTGGGCCTCTTCCCCTGCTTGCTCTCTTTAAATACTTATTTCTCTCTCTCTCCAAAATAATAAGTAAATCTTTCAAAAAAAAATCTCAGTCCAAATATTTTCAGAATTTTCTAAATAAGATTGTGTGCACATTCCCTGGGGCCATTTTACTTGCTAAATAAATGCCTTGTTTTAAGTGTTGTTTTTTTTTTTAATATTTATTTGCGAGAGAGAGAGAGAGAGGAAGAATGCAAGCAATGGGAGGGACAGAGAGAGAGAATCTCAAGCAGGCTCCCCTGCTGAGCATGGAGCCCAACTCAGGGCTCAGTCTCATGACCCATGAGATCATGACCTGAGCCAAAGCCAAGAGTCAGGTCTTCAACCAACTAAGCAATCCAGGTTCCCCACAAGTTTTCTTAAAAGAAAGATTCATGTTAAAGCCTATATGATGCTGGAGAAAGGTAATCAATGGAATTTTACTTGAACCTGAAATGAGAGCTTTAACCAATAGCAGCTATAAATGTTGGTTGGATACATTTATTTCATTTCTAGTGTAGATTTATTCCCACATACTATCATCTTTAGAGCCCCTCAAATAATGGAATGGAGTGGGAAAAACAGAATGTATCACAAGGCTGATAGAGGTAACAACAGATTTTAATAAGACATGAACAAATATTCTAAAAGGAAGAAGAGCTCTGAAGCTCGAGTTCATTTAGTATGTCATGATTAATTGAGAGTAAAATCAGGACTTAGTGCCTGATTGTACCTGTTGCATGAAGAAAGAGATACCTTAACTTTTCCACATGATCATTTTGTACCTTTTCCAAAGCATTAAATTCCTGTTCAATTGAAGACATTTCCAGAACAAACCTTTTTGGTTGTTTCAGGGGCATTACATATTTGTTTATGAATCAATTATTGTAAATTACGGTACGTGCTTCTTTTCATTATGCTAATGCCGTGTATCATTACACTTTTTGTTTTACTTGGCTGTATTTTAATGTCTAGTTAGCTAGTGACATTGACACTAAAACAAATTTTTGGCACATGTTTGGAGTGGACTGTAACTCAGAATCAAATTTAAATGGTTTGTTGTGAAGCCAGGAAAATTGCTGCAACAGCAGACACAAAAGAATATATTCATTCAGCTAATACATGTTAACATTCAAGAAATTTACTTAAAATACACACACACACACACACACACACACAATATATTTGAGCGGAGGTCAAGGTATAATCACAGAAAAGCTCCCATATTAATAGAAATCAATAAACTAACCAGTTTATTTATCTCCCTACCTTTGCCAGAGAGAATATTGAGAGGAGAAATGACAAAAATGGAGAAGGGGAGAAATGCATACACTACATTTAAAATATGTTCTCCAAGATCATATTTTATTTTGTAAGTGATGATATCATACTCTTTCCCTTCACAAGTTCTATTCACTTAACTCCTATGATGAAGTTTAATCATTACCTTCAACTACCAGTTCCATACTCACTAAAAAAATAATAATTACATCAAGAGAATAGCAAGTGATAGTACTTATTTTCGTGTTTTCATCCTGATATGCAAACTATTCATTTAAGGATTTCTTTCCTGTTGGATCGCACTTAATTAATAATTTGGATGATTCTATTTTTCCGTGAGAAACCACAATGTGACCATAAGTATTTTTTTAAAAGAACCCTCATATTAAGAGGAAGAAGAGAGCAACAGACATATAGTGACAAGGGCAGAGCTGGTTAAAAGCACTAAAAGCAGAAGTATTTACAGATCACACTGCTTCAGCTCTTTCTAGAACAACAAATCCAAACTGGGCTCTGCCTTATGTGGCTTTCTTTCACTTTACAGATGCTGAAAACTTTCATTTCAAGTTTCTATCTCCTAGAAGTGGGATGGGGGGGGAAAAAAAGCTGGTTATTATTCCTAAACCCATTGAAATTGCATTTGTGGCATCAAAATGGATTTTTTTTTTAAGCAGGATGTTGGATTGACAGTAAAGCAGCTGCTCTGCAACAAGCGAAAGCAAAAATTAATAAGAGACCTTAGCAAAAGAAAGACTATTGGTTTTGCACACCCAGAGCAAATTGGCTGGATTTAGAAGAGCACACTTTGATCTTTTCCAGACTAATTACTGCTCTGTGGTTTGACTGTTTTGTACATTAGTTGCCCTTCATACAAAACCGAAACTGCTATGGCACACAGCTGTAATACAAATGAAAATTTGACATTCAGTAAACAAAGCAAGGCAAGGGTCATTCTTTCAGCACAATAACTGCATAATACAATTTTAGAATGCCTTTTGTATACAAAAAAATGACACATTTTAAGGCAGTTTTGAACTCAGAGTAGGCAGTCAAGGCTGTTTGTAAAGACATAGAAATTGCTCCCAACTCTGATCTATAAATACAGATTGAAAACAGTTTATTTCAACATTGCAGAAATGCTAAGGAATTCACAATTTTACAGAAATAAATGTATCCGTTTTTAGAAGATGGTTTTTTCATTTGTCTATAAGGTTAATTGGGAGCAGATTTCTTAAGGAGCTGTTTGCTAGAGCAATAATGTTTATTCACCAATATGATTCTGGATTTGTTTCTGGGAAAAAATTCAGAGTATTTTATATGTAGACTTTATATCAAAATACTTAACGCTATATTTTACAGAAAAGGTAATGAATTAAATATTATAAATTAATATTTTCAACAACCCCAATTGAGGAATTTTTTTAAGACATCAGTCTCTCTCTGCCTAAGAAATATATTTAGCTTATAATCAAGTTATCCTTCTAAATGGCATGACTTTAAAGAGTTTTCATTTTTAATGGTCACTCTAATAAGCTGTACAATAAGTTATCAAATGACTAAAAAATAGATCAAGTATATTGAAAGGCTTTTATGTTATACTAGATTCAGTCTGTATTTAAATCAACTTAATCTTTGAAGCTATACAAATGTTACCCAGTTTTTGTCAACACACACAATCCCACAACTTCAAAATACCTACACTTAAAAATCAGAGGACTTTCAATAATTCAAAGTTGAAATATGGGTGGCTCAGTGGGTTAAAGCCTCTGCCTTCAGCTCAGGTCATGATCTCAGGGTCCTGGGATCGAGCCCTGCATCGGGCTCTCTGCTCGGCAGGGAGCCTGCTTCCTCCTCTCTCTCTCTCTGCCTGCTTGTGATCTCTGTCAAATAAATAAATAAAACCTTTAAAAAAAATATTTCAAATGTAGAGAAATATTTGATTAAAGAAATGATCTGTCAGGAACATTTCCGGCTAGACTAGACAAAACAACACCAACCCTTTTATTATGCTTTATTTCTCTCAAACTTTTGAAAAAAGGTTATATAGAGAATATTGATGATCTAGTTCACATAATTAACTGTTCACCAGAAACTAAAAAAAAAAAAAAATTCTGTATCTGGGATAACGGACTGGGACAGTGCACGAGGGTGTCAGAGATTGGAGACACTGAGCTCCTCCATTCAACCATTTACGAATGCCACACGTTCAACGTTGAGCAAGTTGGCTCTGTCATCATTTCTTTAATTGCTATAGGAATGATATAAATTGTATGACCTTTAGTGCCTCCCCTTTTCGATTTCAAAACTTAGCTGGATACATCCTTCGTATACACACGAAGCTGTTTTCTAAATGCCTGTTTCTGTCTGGCTCATTTACCTTTACCTAACAGAACAGCTCTCCTGGCGTGGTGGGGGGATAGCGGCAGCGGGCAGAGTAGTTACCTATTCACAGCAAGAGACTTGAGAGTTCAGTACAATAGATTTTCACAATATGTTTAGGAGAAGCCCAGAGCTACAGTGCTAAGCACCATGTGGAAAGGTAGATAAATACATACAGATAGAACCATAGACCTCGGCCAAGTGGAGTGAAGAATAACAGAGAATCTATAATGCTTTCTACTTCAGCAGCAATCAAACCCAACCTCTGCAAATTAATCAGCCTGCAAAACACCACGAATGGAGAAAAGAGGATATTGATTCCTGGAGAAGTCACCTATATTTTATTTTCCCATTAAAAATAACCACAGAATGCTATTCTAAAATACAAACGTTTTCCCCCATGAAGTATAAAATAGACCAGTTCCTTTTTGCTAATACTTCTGAGATTATCTCAGAATGACTCCATGAAACACTTTTAATTTTTATCTGGGGAGAAAATTGTTAAATAAACCCTTACGGTATTATCTGCCAAGCATGCCATGTTTTTCCTTAAGGGTGTTAGAGTCCTGGGGTTATAGTAATTTACTGATGACTCAGTTTAGTGCGCTTTTGTTCCTGTGACCATTAATAATGTAATGTCCGTTTCCACTTGCTTTTGTCCTACATCATGACTTTAGACTTAGAAACTACCTGCAAAGGGGAACAAGAAATTTAAAAATACTTTTGCTTTTTCCTTTTCAAAATAAGGTTTCTTGTTAAATACCCAAATTAAAGACCTCTTTTAATTTATCCCCACCCAAAAAGTAAAAATAAATGTTCACTGAGGTAGAAATTTTTACCCAAAAAAAAAAAAAGTTAATTCTGAGAAACAAATTAGGTTTTATTTAATAGGGGAAGCTGTTTTCATAATTATCCTGTAAAATAATAAAGAATTCTTTCATGTGCCATACAATCAATTATAACCTTATGACTGAAAGGCTTTTTATACCCCCACCCCCACCATCAAATGGTTAATGTTCCAAGTTTGAGCTTTGGGGGTTGTTATAGTCACTAGTTCTGTTTTAAATTAAACACCTAATTAAAAGGAAGCCATTCATAAATAGCAATGTGCTGAAATCGGAATGGAATAATAGTGGCTCCACATATATCCCGTTTTCCCACTAGGCTCTTAGAATATTTTTTTCCCCAGGAACAAACTGAAATTTGTCAATGAGCTCAACTGCAACCTTTGCTGAGTATGCAAACCAGCCACCGCTACCACCAGCATGTTTCAGGGTGAGAGAATGGCAGCCATCGTCATCTGCCGTTAGAAATACCCCTAAAGCAGATGTGCTCACAGGTTCTTCTGAGACTATTACTAATATTTCCCTGCTTCCTTGTGGCAAGAACCTAACTCCATCCAGACCAAGAGAAAACAAAAATCTCAACCTGGGGGTTAAATGTGAGTACTTTCAGGAAATCTCATAAAAATAAACAAATAAATAAATAAATAAATAAAATTACTCACGTATAATGGGGCCTTTAACTGCTCCCCAAACCATTTTTCATCTTCTTAAGGTCAGAGGTTACAGGGTACTTTTTCACATGGGTTTAACACCTGCTGATCACTGAGAAGATTAAAGGCATAAATGGACAAGACTGGGTGTCAGGACTGCTACCAAAGGCTTCATTCACACCACCACTGTTTCGGCATCTGCTTTTCACTTCTGTGCATTCAAATGCTTACCAACAAGATTTGAAAATTTCAGGATCCATCAAGCACCAGAGCAGAAGATGGCATGTTCTGAGTATTCCATCATCTAGTAAGGGCTGGTTAGAGAGCTGACTGCCCTCCCTGGCCTCAGGAAGTTTGTTCACATTTCTCTTCCCCAAATATAAAGTGGGGATAAAAGATAGTTTTGTGGGATAAAGGCTGGCAAGGATGAATGAATGAAATTGTGTCTTAAAATGATTTGAAGTCAGTGCAGTTTAAGTAAAAAAAAAAAAAATGTACCTTTAACACGTTGTGATCTTACATCAAAGCAAAGGGAATGTAATCTGCTGCTTTTCCATCTGAACAAAGCCAATAGCAATCATGCTTATTAAATATTTGCACGTAGTTCTTTCTGTGATAAAATTTGTACTGTCATCCAGGAACTAATTATCTCAAATGAGAGACTGTGTGTGAAAGTACCTTGTAAAGTGTAAAATATAAAGCACTATACTTGTCATAATAATAGTAATGGGTATTAAGTGCTTACCCTGTACCAGGCAATATGTTCAACAAAGGTTTATTTAAACCTCATAGCAACCTTGGGAGATAGATGCTATCATTGCCACTTTAGAAGTGACAAACCTGAGAGACACTGAGTCACTTGCCTGTCCCACACTGCAAGGAGGAGAAACCAAGGAAGGAGCCCAGGTCTGTCTGATTTCCAGACCCAAGCACATCGCCCACACTACCCTATGTAAGGGATTATTTTGACAGCAATGACCTTTTTCCCATATTAAAATACGGTGCTTTTTTGTGACTGACAATTATGCCTCTGAAAATGCAGATGTTGTTATAAATTAGAAAGTTGAAACATGACATGTTTTGTTCATAAAAGCCTTTTTCCAAATGACTTTTCTTGTGCAGTATTTACTTTTATAGAAAAGGAAGTAAACATTGCACCCTAGAAGAAATTGCTTTTGTTCTTATTTTGTTGCTTAGTACAGTTAAGTGCTATAAACACAAGCTGTCACATCATTACTTGTTAACAGTTAGATTCTTAAATATTTGATATTAACCTCTATGGCACCAGAATATATCGGTGACAGTGGCACTATAATCAAGTCCTATTACGTATTCAAATAAGTATATAATTACCAATTCTGCATATGAATTACATTATCTGGAAGTTTCCTGGGATGAAATAACAGATACATAAACAAAGCAGTTTCCACTGAATCATTTTAGTTAAAAATTTATAAGAATCCTATTTTTCAAATATCCACCATATCACTTTTTTAAAATTTTTTTTTATTTTTTATAAACATATAATGTATTTTTATCCCCAGGGGTACAGGTCTGTGAATCGCCAGGTTTACACACTTCACAGCACTAACCATAGCACATACCCTCCCCATACCATATCACTTTTGATTAAGGTAGCAATAAACTATTCCTACTTTACAAAAAGCAAAGCCATGTCACAGAAAAGTTCTAAGAGGTAGTGAAACAAAGTAGTTCCATTTCTTCTAAAAGTTAGGTAGATAAAAAACTGGCCCAACCATTTAAGGATACTTCTAACCTTCAAAATGTTTTATAAGAAACAAATCAATTCCAAATGCTCATTCACCACAATTAACATTTCAGAGTATTGCAATTAATTTTGGAACATGGTTTATGAAAGAGAAAAGGACTAAGAGCTCACAATATAAACTTTGTTGGAATAATGGACTATGGTAATTGGGGGTTTCATTACAACGCAGAGGAAATCTTTTCTAATATCAAAATATTTTCCTCATTCTACCATTATAGTTCTGTGAAAAGTCTGGGAAAAGATTAGGAGCTATGTTTTGAAGAAACTTGGTGTGAACTTTGCTAACAACAATCCAAGTAAGTTTTCAGATTACTCTTTCAAGAAATTGCAGTATTTCATGCAAAACGGTATCCACTTTACCACTAAGGTAATTTTTTACTCACCATGAAATGAAAATCTATATTCTGCTCTCCCTTGCATGTCTCTTTAAAACCTCAAACCAGAGGAATGAGTCACATTTTGGGACCGTTTTCTTTTTTAATCTTCTTCACTCTTCTATTCTGCTTCTAAAGGGACACTTAGTTTTAACTAGATTGCAATTTCATTTGAAAAGAATTGAACAGGCTTTCTAGAATGAGTTAAAGATTACCCATTGAGAGTATTTTTGGCAGCTACCTTTAAAGATGCAAGGATCTGTAAAAAATGGTACATCTAGATTTAATACAGATAATACTTGGTTCTTTGAGATAGAGACGATGTAATTGTGATATTGGCAGGAAAGATATGTAAGATGTGCTTTTCACTGCTCACATCTCTTTGGACAAGCACAGTTTTCTTTGTAGAATTTTATTACATTGAGAATGCTAAGTACATTAGTGAATTTCTTATACAATGATAGTAGAAACATCTGCTGTCATTTTTAATTTAAATGGTTAAATATATGCAATATTGTTTCATGTTACTTGCAATTAGAGTGTGAAATGCAAGGTGTGTGGTATAAATTATTAATTATCCAATCATTTCTATGAAAAATAAAGGGGAAGGTATTAGACTCATACCTTTGTAAACAGTACCTAAACAAATAGTTCAGGGAAAAGCCAAAGATGAAAATAAAAACTAATAACAACAAATAAAAAAAAAATCAAGAAAAAAAATTTTCTTTTTTGGCTTTTTTTTATGGTATCTGTGTGATGGATGCTAACGAAAGTTATTATGGTAATTATTTCACAATATATGTAAGTCAGGCAATTAAAAAATCGTAATAAATAAATGTTTCCCTATGTGCCAAACACTGTGTTATTCTACAAAAATTAATTCCTTGTAACAATCACACGAGGTAGGTAGGTACCCATTCTACAAATGAGGAAAAAGAAGCTTAAAGGATTAAATAAAGGGTTAAATAACTCATCCAAGGTCACAGGCTGAATGCAAGTTTACTAAAATCTTCAATGTTGTCTACTGACTGTTCCTCATTGTTCAACAGCCACGAGAAACATAACTTTCTTATTCCACTGTCTGAGAGTTTTGGTAACAAAATACACATTGGCACTACAGTTCTACATGAAGGAACTTAGAAATAGGGATTTCTGGTATATGTTAAATATACATTTATCATGTCCTAGGTACTAGACCAGGTGACTATGATACAACAGTGAAAGAGAACATAGTCCTTGCTCTCCAAATGAGCAGTCTAAAAGAAGACAAACATTTAAAGTTGCAATAAAACAAGAAAAGTCCTATAAAATAATAATAACTAATCTTTTTTGAGCACTTATAGTGTGCCAGTCATTTTTAATAAGCACCTTATATATTTGCGCAAGTAATCTTCACAGCAATCTATGAGATAGATATTAAAGAGATAAAGAGATATATTTAAGATTTGTTGGAACACAGAGAAGAAAGCCCTTCCACTCTACCTAGATAGGCCAGACATTTGAGCTAAGTCCTATAGGACGTATATATCCACAGGAAGGAGGGATGTTTCAGTCAGTATAGTGCAAGATAGACTGCAGGACCCTAAATACCCCGAATCTTAGTGATTCCTAACAAACATTTATATTTGCTCACAAAACCCATCAGGTTAGCTTGGGAGCTCTTCATATCTTCTCACTCTGGGTCCCAGACTGATGGAGCTTCCACCATCTGGAGCATCACCAGTTGCTCGAAGCAACAAAAGGGGATGTCATAAATACTGCACTGGCGCTCCAAGTCTCTACCTCTAACACGTGTGTCACCTTTGCTCTGTTTTCATTTGCCAGAGTAAGTCACATGGTCACACCTAGCTTTGATGGGAAACAGAAGTACCATCCTACTATCTAACCAGGAGTAATAGGAACACTGGGGAATAACCCTATTGCCTACCAAGGAGTGGAGAGGATCAGTAAACCTAAGACAAAGGACATATGCAAGGAATGGGAGTGAGAAAGTGTTTTATAATGGTGGTTTTGATGATAAAAGCATAGGGTATGCATAAGGAAAGCATGAGAAGGAGAGGGAAAGTCAGGTGAGTGCCAATCATGAAGACTCTTAACACACGTGGGAAGTTTAGACTTCATCTTTTAGGCCAAAGGAAGCTATTGTATGATTTTAAGCAGAGGAGAAATACTATCAAAATTTTCATTCAGAAAGGCCAAGTTAGCTGAAACAAGAAAGAAAAATAAGAAGAAAGTCGAGATGAGGGGACTGACTGTATGAGTTTCCTCTCTCTGTGTAACAAGTTACCACAGACTTAGCAGCTTAAAACAACACAGTTAATTATCTCACAGTTTCGATAGGTCAGAAGCTGAGCTTAGCTGAGTCCTCTGCTTCCAGACCTCACCAAATTGCAATCCAGCTGTCAGCTGAGTCACCAGAGGCTCAACGGGGGAAAGAGCCACTGCCAAGCTCCCTCATGTTGTTGGCAGAATTCACTTCCTTGCAGCTACGGGACTGAAGGTTTTAGTTTCTCCTGAAGGCCACCCTCAGCTCCTAAAAAGTCACTTATAGCTCTTTGCCACATGGCCTTCTTCCAACATGCCCACTTGCTTTGTTCAGTTTATTTATTCAAAGCCAACAAGGGGGAGAGTGTCTTACCTTAGGGAAGGCCTAGACCCTCTTTTTTCAGGGCTCTTAACTGAATAAGTCAGACCCACCCAGGATAATCTTGGTTATCAGTTGATTTTGCAATCAATTCATTCAGGACCCTAATTACATCTGAAAAATCCCTTCATCTTTACCATATTCTACAGGCCAGAAGTAAGTCACAGGTCTTGCCGACATTCAAGGGAAGGGGACTACATAGGATACGAACACCAGGGAGTGGGAATGACTGGAGCCACCTTACAGTCTGAGAACAAAATGAACCAAATGAAAGGATATCTCAAGTGTCCAGGTAAAAAGCTGTAAGATCCCAGACTAAGTTAGCTTTAAAAATGTTTAAGAGATACACATATACCTTACATATAATTTGACTTTTTATTAAACTTCAGGTAATTATTAGTTTGGTCTTTTGTCTTATCTGTACAACTGAACTATGATAATATTCAAAGTAAGTGTTTTGAAATTTAAAAGAAAAGAGCAGCAAAAATTTCAAGTATCTGGATCACTCTAGCCAAGAGCAAAAACATAGCAAAATATATGAATATGGGATTATCAAACATTTTATAACTTGAAAGATACAGTACAGAATATAATTGATAAAATTAATGTTTCTTTTTTTAGTATGTTTCAACCAAAGTAATTGTTTTAAAACATATATCTATACACATTTGTATAACTTTTCATGGGTAAGAAAGTTAATGAGTATTGTGCAAGGTCCTAGCTTATATAACCTGAACTCCAATTCGGGAAAAAAATAAAAATCAAACAAATGTCAAAATGTCAATCAACATCTGAAATGCAGAGACATTTAATTGCTGTCTTAGAAAGTGACCAACTGCCTGCCTTGATTGGTTCTAACCAGAAGCATCAGTCACATTTGCTGATTCTGAACCATAAATGTACATGACTGACTATAGGGAGAGGAAAAGTAAGGTAATGTCCATTGATGGCCACATATTAATTACCCTGTTACACCTTTAGAGACCTCCTTAATGCCTGCATTCTTGAAACGCAACAAAAATGACCAATACAATTATTTTAGACTCCATAAACTACCATATAGTTTAGCTGAAATTAGAGGCACCCGGCAACTGAGGGAGACCAGATCAGAATAGAAGCGAAACACACTGTGAAAAGGTTGGTTTCACCCCTTTATGACTGAAATGCACTGGTTATGAAAGTTGTGGACCAATCTTTAAGTGAAGACTCAATCTCTAGACTCATCTTTAACCCAGAAGTAGAAACCAGGGCGGGAATCTCCCCAGCTTACATTACCCCTCAAAGACAAATTTCATGCATCTCTGCTACCCAGAATCTCCAGGGCTCCCCAACACTTAATGTTCACGAATACGTTTTGCACCCTGAGCTTCAAAATGTCATTTTATTTGCATCAAAGAAAAAAGAATTATTGCATAGGAAACGAATCAGCAGTTTCTTTGCATCAAAGAAAAAAGAATTATTGCATAGGAAACGAATCAGTTGTATAGAACACCTCATAAAGCTGCTAAACACATAAAATCCCCCTATGTGTGTGAATAAAAACATCATGGGATTGCCAGTAACCCAAACAGCCCAAATACCACCTCGGTGTGCTTGCTTTTTAGAATTCTGCGACATGCACACTGCTGCCTGCCGAGGATGTGAAAGGAGACAAGTCAGAGAAGATAATGAACCAATTTCAGGTGTCTTCACATTCTGTCAAAGGGAACATTGGAAAAGTGTTTATCACTATTATTTATGTAACATTGAAAGAAAAAAAATTTTGAAATTTGTTGTTGGTCTAGAACGATTGGCTAACACTCCATGGATTAAAAACCAAAAGATAATTACATAGTCAGACTGCAGTATTTCACTCAAAGGGCAACGTTGAAAAAAGATGGGTTCTGTAAACTTTTGTGTTCTCCCAAACATTTTACATATAAAAATTAGCGCAAAAGTATAAGCCAAGAATTTTTTTTATCACAATCATTACCCATTACTGATTGAACAAATAACATGAACATAGCATCTTCTGGGGGAAAAAAATCTTATTTAACAATTATTGCCATATAATACAATAAACTGATTATATATAAATGTACAATATGGCAAGTTTTAACATATATTTATAGGCATGTACAATTTTTTTCCTCATTCCCATTTGTATTTTCTATTCCTGTCCCTCACTAACCCTACTTCCCTTAACTCTAAGTAGCCCTGGATCTGCACTAAATTACTTTGTTTTTTAGATTTTATTTAATTTCAAGTTAGTTAACATATAGCATATTATTTCCAGGGTAACATTTAGTGATTCACCATTTGCACATAACACCCAGTGCTCATTACATCAAGTGCCTCCTTAATGCTCATCAGCCAATTACCCCATCTCCCCAACCACCTTCCCTCTAGCAACCCTCAGTTTGTTCCCTAGAGTCTCTTATGATTTGCCTCCCTCTCTGTTTTATTTTTCCTTCCCTTCCCCTATGTTCATCAGTGCACTGCATTACTTTAAATTTCTTTGCACTTCTTAGAATTTTACCTAAGTGGTACTATTTATGTCTTGCTTTTTCACTCAGCATAATTATTTTGAAATTCATCTGTGTTGTTGTACTCATCATTCTCTTTCATTACTGAGTAGTATTCCATTGCATAGATATAACACAATTTATCTATTCACCTACTGAGGGATATCTGGATTGTTTCTAGGTTGGGGCTATTATAAATAAAGCTGCTAAGAACAACCATGTTCAAGTCTGTGTATAGGCATAAGCTCTCTTTTTCTCTTGGGTAAAAACCTAGGAGCAAAATGACCAGGTCATATGGTAAGAGTATGTTTAACATTTTTATAAAACTGCCTAACTAGTTCCCAAACTCACCTACATTCCCGTTTTACATATATCAGTTCTGGCTCATCTGGCAGATCCTCTTGATGGGATCAGTCTTTTTCATCCTATTCATTCTAAAAGGTGTGTGGTGGTATTCACTGTAGTTTTACTTTGCATTTCCTTGATGAATAATGATACTGAGCATCTTTTAATGTGTTTATTTTCTATCTGTATATATTTTTTGGTGATGTCTCTGTTCAAATCTTTTGCCTGTTTTTAAATTGGATTATGTATCTTTTATCAGATGCAGGCTTTGGAGAGATTTTCTCCCAGTCTTTGGTTTCTCATTTCATTCTCTTACAGTGTCTTTAAAAAACAGTTTTTAATTTTAATGAAGTCCAATTTATCAAGATTTCTTGCAGATTGTTTTCATATGGATGAAATGTTTAACACAGTCATGAAGGTTTTCTTGTATGTTTTCTTCTAGCAATTTTATATTTTTAAGGTTTACATAAGATTTCTATCTATTGGGGGTTTTTTAGAAAGGGGGGTAGGAGCAGAGGGAGAAGTACAGAGAGAATCTTATTTTTTTTTAATTCATGTTAGTCAACATATAGTGTATTATTACTTGCAGGGGTACAATGCAGGGATTCATCAGTTGCATAGAACACCAGTACTCATTACATCAAGAGCCCCCCTTAATGCCCATCACCCAGTTACCCCATCCCCCCAACCCACCTCCACTCCAGCCACCTCTTTGTTCCCTATAGTTAAGAGTCTTTTATGATTTGCCTCTCTCTCTGTTTTATCTTATTTTTCTTTCCCTTCCCCTATATTCATCTGTTTCGTTTCTTAAATTCCACATATGAGTGAAATTGTATGGTATTTGTCTTTCTCTGACTGACTTATTTCACTTAGCATAATACCCTCTAGTTCTATCCACATTGTTGCAAATGGCAAGATTTCATTCTTTTTTTTTTAAAGATTTTATTTATTTGTCAGAGAGAGAGAGAGAGAGCGCGCGAGCGAGCACAGGCAGACAGTGTGGCAGGCAGAGGCAGAGGGAGAGGCAGGCTCCCTGCCAAGCAAGGAGCCCGGTGTGGGACTCGATCCCAGGACGCTGGGATCATGACCCGAGCCGAAGGCAGCCGCCCAACCAACTGAGCCACCCAGGCGTCCCGATTTCATTCTTTTTGATGGCTGAGTAATATTACTCTGTGTGTGTGTGTGTGTGTGTGTGTGTACCACATCTTATCCATTCATCCTTTGATGGACGTCTGAGCTTCTTCCAACGTCTGAGCTTTTTCCACATTTTGGCTCTTGTGGACATTGCTGCTACAGACATTGGGGTGCACGCACCTCTTAGAATCACTTTTTTGGTATCCTTTTGATAAAGACCTAGTTAAAGACATTTTGATAAAGACCAATTGCTGGGTCATAGGGTAGTTCTACTTTTAACTTTTTGAGGAACCTCCATACTGTTTTCCAGAGTGGCTGCTCCAGTTTGCATTCCCACCAATGTAAGAGGGTGCCCCTTTCTCTGCATCCTTGCCAACATCTGTTGTTTCCTGAGTCATTAACTTCAGCCATTCTGAATGGCGTGAGGTGGTATCTCATTGTGGTTTTGATTTGTATTTTCCTGATGCTGAGTGATGCTGAGCATTTTTTCATGTAGACACAATAGCTGTTTGTGTGTCTTCTTTGGAGAAATGTCTGTTCATGCCTTCTGCCCATTTGTTGATTGGATTTTTTTATTTTGAGGGTATTGAGTTTGGTAAGTTCTTTGTAGATTTTGAATACTAGCTTTTTATCTGTCAAGATATGTCATTTGCAAATACCGTCTCCCATTCTGTCAGTTGCCTTTTAGTTTTGTCGATTGTCTCCTTTGCTGTGCAAAAGCTTTTTATCCTGATGAAGTCCAAATAGTTCATTTTTGTTTTTGTTTCCCTTGCCTCTGGAGACATGTCTAGCAAGAAGTTGCTGTGGCCAAGGCCAAAGAGGTTGCTGCCTGTGTTCTCCTCTAGGATTTTGATGGATTCCTATCTCATATTTAGGTCTTTCATCCAGAAGAAATAGAATCTTACACAGGCTCCAGGTCCAGCACGGAGGCTGATCTGGGACTCAGTCTCACAACCCTGAGATCTTGACCCCAGCCAAAATCAAGAATCGGATGCTGACCCAATTAAGCCACTCCAGATGCCCCAAGATTTGTATCTATCTTGAGTTAATGTTTATACATGATATAAAGTATTGATGAAGGGTTTATTTTTCATATATATTCAATATTCCGGTTGTCTTTTGGTTCTGTTGACCATTTCCTTTGCTGTACAAAAACTTTCTATCTTGATGAAGTTCCAATAGTTCCTTTTTGCTCTTGCTTCCCTTGTCTTTGGTGATGTTTCTAGGTGTAGTTCTTTTTTTCTTAATTGTATCTGAGTTATTCAATTTCTTTAATAGATATAAGACTATTCAAGTGATCTATTTCTCTTGAGAGAGCTTTAGTAGTTTGCACCTCTCAAGCAATTGTTCCATTTCATCTATGTTGTTAAACTTATTGGCCTAAAGTTGTTTGAAATAATTTTTCATCCTTTACATAGCTATAACACAGACTGTGATTTCCTCTCTCATTCCTGATACTGGTAATTTGTGTCTTGTCTCTTTTTTTCCTTGATCACTCTGACTAGACGTTGATCACTTTGTTTTCTTCAAAGACTCAGCTGTTGGTTTCCTTGACTGTTCTCTCCTGATTTTGTTTTCTTTTTTTTTTTTTTTAAGATTTTATTTATTTATTTGAGAGAGAGGCAGTGAGAGAGCATGAGCGAGGAGAAGGTCAGAGGGAGAAGCAGACTCCCCGTGGAGCTGGGAGCCCGATGTGGGACTCGATCCCAGGCCTCCGGGATCACGACCTGAGCCGAAGGCAGTCGTCCAACCAACTGAGCCACCCAGGCGTCCCCTGATTTTGTTTTCTATTTCATTTATTTCTACTCTTTATTATTTCCTTTCTTCTGTCTATTTTAGATATAATCTGCTCTTCTTTTTCTAGTTTACTAAGTAGAAGCTGAGTTCTTTTGTTTGAGACTTTTCTTCCTTTCTAATGTAGGCACTTGGTACTATAAATGTCCCACTAAGTACTATTTTAGCAGCAGTATCCTACATGTTTTTGTGTGTTGTTTCCCTTTTAGTTCACTTCAAAATACTTAAATGTTTCTTTTGATTTCTTCTTTGTTCCATAATCCAATTATTTAGGATTTAGAAATGTGCTCTTCAGTTTACAGAGATCTTCTGGTTATTGATGCCTAACTTAACTCCATAGTGACCAGAGAAGATATGTTTTCCTGACATGAAAAACTTTAAACTCATTTAAACACGTTCTATGCCACAAAATATCATCTATCTTGGTAAATGATCTGTTGCATATGAAAAGAATATGCAGGGGCACCTGGGTGGCTCAGTCCTTAAGCATCTGCCTTTGGCTCGGGTCATGATCCAAGGGTCCTAGGATCACCCAAATTGATTCCTACTCCTGGGGGGGAAGCCTGCTTCTCCTTCTCCCACTCCTCCTGCTTATGTTCCCTCTCTCGCTGTCTGTCAAATAAATAAATAAAATCTTTAGAAAAGAAAAGAATATGCATTCTGCTTTTTTGGATGAGGTTTTTAAAAATGTCAGTTGGCTGAAGTTTGTTAAAATGTCAGTTGGCTGAAGTTTGTTAATAGTATTGTTCAAGTCTTTTATGTCCTTGCTGATTTTCTGTCTAGTTGTTCCATCAATCTGAGAGAAAGGTTTTTAAGTCTCTGACTATAACTGTGCATCTGTCTACTCCTTGATGTCCTATCAGTTTGTGTTTCTTGTATTTTGAATTTTTGCTAGCTGCATAAATGTTTTGGATTATTAGGCCTCATGATAATCTGACTCTTTTATTATTAGGAAATCACATTCTTCATCCCTACTAATAGTTATTGTTCTAAAATCTACTTTGTTATCAATAACCATTCCAGCTTTTATATCATTAATATTAGCATGAAATACCTTTCCCCCTTTGTTATTTTCTACCTAGTTGTATCTTTATATTTAAACTGTGTTTCTTGTAAGCAGCATATTATTGAGTTTTGCTTTTATTCAATATGATCATTTATACCTTACAGACCATTTACATTTACATTTAATGTCATCATTGATGTGGTTAAGTTATTAGAGTCTATCACATTACTGTTTCTTTTCTCTATGGCTCATCTGTTGTTTTCCCTTTCTCCTCTTTTTTCTACCTTCTTTTGAATTGAATAAAATAAATATATTTTTGCTGGGTATAGAATTCTAGACTGACAATTTTGCCCTCACTACTTGAAAGCAAGTTGCTCCACTATTTTTTCACTGGCAGTGTGTCAAATGAGAACTCTACAGTCATCTTTATCTTTTTTCCTCTGTTTGTAATACATATATGGTAAGCAAAAAAAAAAAAAATCGCCCATACTTGATTTAAATGATGAGATTTGGGACTTTGGAACTAATGAGATTTAGATGAAATTTTTTAACTTTGTGTTGATGCTATAATTGGATATCTTGAGATGGGGTGAATATATTTTACATGTGGGACATGTACAGATACACTTGGGAGACAGAAAGATGGACTATGTTTAGCAGAAAAATGGTTCTCAGAGATCTCATGTTCTGATTCATGAAACCTATGAATATGTTACGTTAGATGTAAATTAAATTTGCAGATAGAGTAAAGGTTGTTAATTAGATTACCTTAAAATAGGGAAATTAGGGGCGCCTGGGTGGCTCAGTTGGTTAAGCCTCTGCCTTTGGCTCAGGTCATGATCCCAGGGTCATGGGATCAAGTCCCGCATCAGGCTCCTTGCCTGCTTCTCTCTCTGCCTCTCCGCCTGCTTGTGCTCTCTCTCTCTCTCATAAATAAATAAAATCTTTTTTAAAAAATAGGGAAATTATCCTGCATTATCTGTGTAAGTCCAATCTAATCACAAGGGTTTTTAAAAATGGAAGAGAGAGGCAGAATAGAGTGAGAAAAAGAAATGTAACTATGGAAGCAGTATCACAGAAATGTTATGTGCTGGATTTAAAGATGGAGGAAGGGGCCATAGCCAAGGAATGTGGGCGGCCTCTAGACACTCAAAGAGACAGGGAAGCCAATTCTTTCCTAGAACTTCCAAAAAGGGATGCAGCCCTTGGTGATCCCTTGTTTTTAGCCCAGTGAGGCCCATGTCAGACTTCTGACCAACAAAACTGTAAGATAATAAATCTGGGTTGCTTTAAACTCCTGAGATAATTTGTTAGCAGATATAGAAAACTAATACAATGTCTTTTTTCTTCTCTGGCAGATTTTAACCTTTTTTTTTTTAATCACGGGTTTTGAAAGATGACATCTTTACATGCCATACACATACTTCCATCTTTTCCCCAGAAAAGTCACTAATAGAAAATGCAACTTAAAAAAATTGTGCCATTAAAAAGAAGCAATAGTTTAACAATGCATTGTTGGGTTAATTATACAAAACAATTTCTGCTGAAGTACACCTTTCAAAGACATTGTCATTTTTAGTTAACTATAGGCAATATCAACATTTTTAGAATGATTATACATTATTATCAAGGTCCTAGGATCTCAAAATAAAAGAAGAAAATTAGTATACATTAAAGCTGCTCCAATAATATAAATGTTCCCTTACATGCCACTGAAGGACATAATGTAAGCTATTTTATCTTAAACTGGCCTAATAAATTCATTTCAAGAATAATGCTTTAGGGCGCCTGGGTGGCTCAGTGGATTGAGCCACTGCCTTCGGCTCAGGTCATGATCTCAGGGTCCTGGGATCGAGTCCCGCATCGGGCTCTCTGCTCGGCGGGGAGCCTGCTTCCCTCTCTCTCTCTCTCTGCCTGCCTCTCTGTCTACTGTGATATCTCTCTGTCAAATAAATAAATAAAAAATCTTAAAAAAAAAAAAAAAAAAAAGAATAATGCTTTAATGATGCTACCTATTAACCCAACTAAATTCTATATTCTATCAGGATTGTGATCTCCTGATATTATCTAATTATCTAATTCTCCTGAATTAGATTATGTTTTTAAAGCTCCTTTCTTCTGAGAAACTCAAGCTGCTTTTTTTTGAAATGACATTAAATATCACAGTGGTCCCAAGAATTTCGTCAAAAGGCAATCATCATTCCCAAATAAATCCAATCCCCCACCCCACCCCCAAATGCTAACATTGGGGAATCAGGCAAACTTTTTGTTTTCAAATTAAAGAAACCCTGAGGATATTTTTAAGTAAGTAAGAGCTAAGGGTTAAGAGAGGGCATTCAGCTGTGTAGGTATTCTTGCAATGCAAGTTGAATTTTGGCAAAGCAAGTTCATAATTTTCAGGTGACTAAGATAATGCCTATGGGAAGGAAAAAAACTTTCTAAACTTTTTTTTTAATTACCCAAGTCATATGTGTTCATTTTCAAAAAATTAGAAGAATATCAATCCATAATCCCACTGCCCAGGGTAACCTCTATGAACATATTGGTGTACCTCTGTTAATCTGGATATTTTCTATTCGTCCCTCCGGATCCCCTCTCAATCCTGCCACCCTCATCTGTGTCTTAGGAGACTGATCTATATAGATGGCATCAAAGAACCCCTTTGCAGCCTGATTTCTGCTTGAGCTCAGTGAATGAAGGACACTGGTAAGAGAGTAGGGGGTGGAAGGAGAGGCCAAGACATTCATTCCCTAGCACCCACACTGTACAGTTGCTGTGGGAAAGCTACACACTTTAGAAAAAGTCATAAATCTGTCAAAAGTTACTTCCACATAGCTCTCCCTGCCTCACAGCCCCTTCCTCTAACCCCTTCAGGCAGGTCTGCAGGTGGTAAGAATATCCTATCCCCCACACCCTCACCAGCTCTAGGTTCTATACCATTCCTTGTTGTTTCTCTATACCCCGCCTACACCTTGTGAATAATCCCTATATGAACTCTCTCACATTACTCAAGTTGTATCCTGCTGCTACCTTAACGAAAACCTTTTCCACGTTTTTAAATGTAAAGTATATGTATTATAATCACATATAATACATATATTTATACACATACATTCCTGTTTTTACATAATATGTCATCTATTAAATAGCTATATTAGAATCTATACAAATCACTATAATTCAAAACTTTCAGTTCCCATTTTCTACTCAAAACAGTGATGTAATAAATATCTATGTACTTACATATATCTTTGTCCTCTTGTCTATATTATTGTCATAGGATACTTTCTTGGCAGCAGTATTTCTGGAACATACAAATATGCACATGTGTAAGGCTTTGATATTGCCAAATGGCTTTTCATGCAGTCCGTAATGATATTTACCTCCTCCCATGCAATGTACAAGAATGCACAAATGCCCATTAACCCACCCACTCACTAACATTCTACCAAAACATTTTTGCAGGAGGAAAATTAACCTCTTCAGTTCTGTTATATACATACCACCTAGTACTCTGGACTGAAGCTTTGGGTCTAACCCAAAGCTACGAAGTTGATAGCTGGATAACCATTTAAACTTCAGCTCTTACTTCCAATTTCAGAAACCATAAAATAGAGCTTTTTGGTATCTCCTCCCTTTCCCACATTGCCACTGGAAGCACAGTCTTTTAACCTATAAAATGTGTAAAATTTTCCACTAATTTGTTGAAAGTTGCAAAACCATACGTTTAAGTCTTAAACCAGAAAACTAGGGCAAATTTAATGAAGCCTCTAGTTTGTTTTACAGAGTCTAAACAAAAATGATCACACACTAAAATGAAAACCAATCTCATAAAAATGAATTGAATCTCATGGTTGTGGACGACATCAGAGTCCACTGTCATTAGGGGCATGAGGATGGGTAAAATGTGTCCCTCTTCCCCCAAAGCAGCTGTCTAATGCAGGAAACAGAAAGAGGCATGAACAACAATAAAGGTGCCTTTAAAAACTGGAATTGAAAGATATCTATGAATGGGTTATCTCAGGAAGAAAAACAAAAAAACCCTCTAGCTAATCAAGAAAAAAGAACAAATGCATCCACAAAGGAAGGAATGAAACCAAGGCTATAACGATAGATCTGGAAGATTTTTTTCTTTACAAAATAGTGTCTACAATTTCATGCTAAAACTTTTTAAAAATATATGAAATATAGAATTTTCTAAACAAAATAAAAATGACAAGCATTACTTGATCAGATCAATATCTACGAAAGAAATGGAAAATGTCAAAGAAGGCAGAACAGACTACAGATTAAGAACACAGATTTAAATTCCATTTTCCCATTGTCCTTCTGACCCCAGGTAACACCAACTCCCTAACTCCTCCAATTGTCCTATGAGCTTTGCTGGAGAAAAATCACAGTCAAGTAGATGGAAGCTACTATAGTTTTATGGTCATCAACCTCAAATGGCTTCTCAGCACTGAAAAGAAACTACAGAATTATGTTTTTCTAGTTGTCTTACTTTTCTATTCTCCATATCTCTGTAACATAGATAAAAATCTTCTCTATTCTTCTCAAACTTCTGAATTCTGCCACACACACACCCCTCCCCACTCAGCCCTGCAGAATCACTCAGCAGGCAATCTGAGGCAATCAGACTTCTGTTTTCATAGAGAAACAAAAGCCATCAAAAGGACCCCCTCAAATTCCTGCCACCAGAACAATAACACAAATCTCTCTATGTCTGAATCTCCTTTTCTTCCCTCCCGTTTCAGAGGAAGAAGTGTCCTACCTCTTATGGCTTCTCAAGTGCCTCACTCTATCCTGTATCTTCAAACTGTCTCACTCTACTGGTTCCTTCCCATCAGTCTCCCAACATTTCCCTCCTACATGCTCCCTCCCTCTCTGCTCCCCTTCATTTCCCAACCCACCATATTCTGTCTACTTATCCCAACAAACCTGTCCTTGTCAGATCATCACTGACCTCCATGTTGTTCAATCCTGTTGACACTTTTCAGTTCTTCTTCTGCTCATCCGCTGGACAGTATCTGAGACTGTTGTCCATACCTTCTCATCTTCTCCCTGATTAACAGGGTTTTTATTTTCTATTTTGCTCATATCTCTATGGATTGAATTTCCAATTTATAATACAATTTGTAATGAGGTATCAGTACACTTATTTAATCAGTTAGCACAAGGTAAAAGAGTTCAAACCCTGCCAAAGTAGGTCTCCTTCCTATCGCTGGACCCAGTCCTCCAATTGCCTTATCCAGAGGCATGTCTAAGTGCTGTGTGAGCCTGGAACTGCAGAGCACCGTCTTTCTCACCAAAAAAATTCTGCTTGCCAAAGAGTGAAGCCACACAGAAGGAACCAGAACTGAGAGATGGAGAGAGGCAGGTTCCTGAAGAAATTACTTGAATATATGGGTCTAATGAACTCTAATGAATCTCTAGACTTTTCTAGTAATAAAGAATACATTTCCTTTATTGCAAAGCTAGCTTGAATTGTGTTTCTGTTAATTTGTAGCTGAAGCAGTCCTGCCTAATCCTGAGAGAGTTGGTTTAAAAAATTTCTAGAACACAAAATTGACAGGGGTTCGTGATCAATTAGATGTGGAAAGTCAAATTTTCCAAGTGTAAATGTAGGCCTAGAGAGGGTTGGGTAAGGTCATAAGTTCAAATGTGACAAAAAGGAGTTCACATTTCACAAAGCTGCCACATGTGATTGCGTGAGGAAGGGTGAAGAGCAGAAACACGTTATGTGACCCAAAGCTAGTCACTGAGGTGGATGTTCAAAAATAAGCCAAAGTCTAGGAATCAGACAGTAAAGATTCCACAAACTCTTGGTCTTGAGTAAGCCTCAGGTCGGGAAAGGGATCAGTTTAGCCAAGGGAATCTGAGATATCAACTGCCAAGAAAAAGTCACAATTCTAGAAATAAATAGATCAAAGTTATACTGCATAGGTGTAGGGATAACCAGGTCTTGATAAGCAAGACAAGTAAACACCCATGTGAAATAGATAAAAGGGAAAGAAAGTGGGTTAGGTGGAACAAGACTAATGCTCGCAACAAAAGCCTTAAAATTACCTTAGAAGAACAAGGACAGTTTGTTCTCTGGCTTCTTTTGCAGTTACTACTGAAAGAAGGTAGCTCTGGGTACAAAGGACAGTATAAAAAGTAGTTGTTGTCACTAATATTAGGTGACTATGATATAATCAATCTTAGGAAGGTTGGGAGAAGGGTAGGAAAACGGGATATACTGAGTTATTCTTATGGAAAAGATTAACAAATAGAAAGCATAGAGAGATCACAGAAAAAAGATCATGCATATTCTGAAAAATAAAGCAAAGATAAAGGAGGAAGAGACAGGGAAGCTCAAATGACTGTGGGCAAAAGCCCACAATCCAGTTTAACAGTGATGCTGTTTTCCTTTGGGGAGCACAAGGAGAAAGTCAAGTAAAAATACTGACATTAGGGGTCTAAAATGCTATCCTCAGCTTGGATGTCTTTTGATACTAAAAGTGGGTAATTCTGATCTTATAATAATTCATTGCACTATTGGGGTAAGATTTCTCCAGACCCTGTAGGAAGAATGGATCCCAGTTCACTTTTGGCTCTGTGCTAATTCAAACACTCCTTTCCGGTCTGTCCACCACTCGGGATAGACCCAAAGGCTTTACCTGAAATTACAGAAAGCTCTCTGTACTGTATTGCTGAGTTCCCCCAAACCAACCAGTCATTCAAAAGGGGCACCATGACTCAAGGCCAAGGAATGTTGGAACTGTCATTTGCTGTGTATTTACTTAGACAATAAAGCCCACGTTAAACTTGTCAATTAGAAAACATTTTTATCAGACTTTGGGGGTAGAATTCAGTGGTAGAAGAGATTTTATTGAGTATGAGGTTCCTAAAAATACCTTAGGGGCCAGAGCAAGACTGCTTGCTCCTGGCCTTCCAGACTCTTTCATGCATTTCTCTCAATCCACCCAAGTAAGTATAAAAACAACCAGAAGTAACATGGACAATCCAGAGAGCTAGTTTATTTCTATTTGTTTTAAGTGAATAATAAAAGGTGGACAAATGAATAAAGATCAACGTGTTCTCTCCTGCAACTAGGACCATAAGGACAACCATAAGGACAAAAAAACAGAAAGCTACATTATAAAAAATCATTTTCCTTTCAGGTAGGGAAGAGGGAAGCCCTAGGGACTTCCACTTCCAAGAAGATGGAGCAGGCATAATTGTCTCTATTTCTTCCACTAACTAAGACTGAAAACATACAACACAAACATTAGAAGACTCTGTAATGTGGAAAGGACACACAGACTAGCTAAAGGACTTCGGATATTAGGAATAACATGATGGTGAGTTCCCTGGGGGTTTGTTTTTGTTTTGTTTGTCTCATATAATCTCAGACCTGGAGATGAAGAAGCTTCAACCTGTTTTCGTCAGTGGGTGCAGATCAAAAAATCCCCCACAATAACCTGCCCTCTAAAACCAAAGTACCAGAAAAGAGATAGTCTAGCAAGACAGTAAACTTCTAGACAATTACCACTCTACTCCAGCCAAATAGCACAGAAAAAGCTGTGGTCCTACACTAGAGAATTATGCTGAGTTCAAAAAGCCAAGTCAAGGGGCACCTGGGTGGCTCAGTGGGTTAAAGCTTCTGCCTTCAGCTCAGGTCATGATCCCAGGTCCTGGGATCGAGCCCCGCAACGGGCTCTCTACTCAGCAGGGAGCCTGCTTCTTCCTCTCTCTCTGCCTGCTTCTCTGCCTACTTGTGATCTCTGTCTGTCAAATAAATAAATAAAATCTTAAAAAATAAAAATAAAAAATAAAAAAAATCCAAGCCAAAAAATTGCATAGCATATGATTTCATTTACATAACATTCTTGAAATGATAAATCACTCACAAGTTTGACAAGGTGCCCTACTAATGCCTTAGCTCCTCACCATGTGGACCCCTCCATAGGACTGCTTGGGTGTCTTCGTGACACAGGAGCCAGCTTCTCCCAGAGTGAGTCATCCAAGGGACAGCAAGGCAGAAACTACAGTGTATTTTATGACCAAGCCTCAGAAGTCACACACCATCATTTAGATAATACCTGACTGGCTGCACAGCTCAATCATACTGAGTGTGAGAGACGAGCACACAAGGACGTGAATACCAGGAGCTGAGAACACTGGGATCCATCTTGGAAACTGACTACCACAGTAGAATAGAAAATACCAGAGTGCAAAACAAGAATCCTTAGCAAGAAATGGAGTATTCCAACAACCACTGCAGCCAACTATCCGTGGTCTGAGAGACACAGTGGAGCACATGTGATAAATATACACATTAGCTAACAGTCATTCAATCTTTTTTATTGGCAACTTTTTTTATTTTTGTAATCTGATGATCAGTATGATCACTGAAAATTATTATTGAATGTTCCAGTTGAATTTTACATTAACGTAATTCACAATTGGTTATGAAGATAACTAAGATAGCATTTTTTTTCTGGTGTTAGAAATAAAGTATTAAGGGATGCCTGGGTGGCTCAGTTGGTTAAGAGACTGCCTTCGGCTCAGGTCATGATTCCAGGGTCCTGGGATCGAGTCCCACATTGGGCTCTCTGCTCAGCGGGGAGCCTGCTTCCCCCCGTCTCTCTCTGCCTGCCTCTCTGCCTACTTGTGATCTCTCTCTGTCAAATAAATAAATAAATCTAAGAAAAAAAAAAAAGAAAGAAAGTATTAAGATTTTTGAGACTTTTAAATGTCTCATTACAAACTTTCAGTGTGCTTTCTACAAGCAATATTAGGAAATGGGACATTTTTCTAGTATAATCATTGTAACTATAACAGAACTGGTACAAATTTTTCTATAAAAGGATGGTTTTATTATTAGAAGAAAACAATTATAAAGTAAAAATATTATAGATCTGTGTTCAAGTGCTGGATCTTGAGATTTAAATAGTAATAATATTAAGAGGCACCTGGGTGGCTCAGTAGGTTGAGCATCTGACTCTTGATTTCAGCTCAGGTCACGATCCTGGGGTCCTGGGATTCCAGCCCCGACTCAGATTCCATACTCAGTGTGGAGTCTTAGGTTCTCTCTCCCCAACCCTCTGCACCCCCCACCCTCACATGTGTACACTTTCTCTTTTAAATAAATAAATCTTTAAAAAAAAATAGCATTCACTGCAATAAGAAGTAATCTTAGATATTATTAAACTACTTTTTTTTTTTAAGATTTATATTTTTAAAGTAATGTCTGCACCCAGTATGGGGCTTGAACTCACAACTCAAGATCAAGAGTCTCATGCTCCACCGACTGAGTGGGCCAGATGCCCCTAAACTACTTTTTTTTTTAAGATTTTTTTTTTTTTTTTAATTTGAGAGAGAAAGTGCCGGAGAGAGAGAGAGCCCAAGCAGGTGGAGCACCAGAGGGAAAGAAAGAAGCAGGCTCCCTGAGCAGGGACCCCAAGGTGGGGCTCAATCCCACAAAGTTATGATCTGAGCCAAAGGCACACGCTTTAAGCAACTGAGCCACCCGGGTGCTCCATGAACTACTTTAAAAATATATATTTTTTAAGTTTATATTTTTTGACAGTGAGAGAAAGAGCAAGCACAAGCAGTAAGAGCAGCAGCAGAGTGGAGAGCTGCAGCAGAGTGAGAAGTGGGCTCCCAGCTGAGCAAGGAGCTGGATGCCAGACTTGATTCCAGGAGACTGGGATCATGACCTGAGCAAAGAGCAGACGCTTCACCTACTAAGCCACCCAGGCGCCCCCAAACTACTGTATTTAAAAAACAAACAAACAAACTTATGTGCCAGACCTAGCAATAAATGTTTTCTTCAAATATCCTAATAAATCTGCAAAATCCAAATAAACATCTCAATTTCTAGTAATATATGTACAAATGAAAGCTTTAAAACTCCCAAATTTAAAAATTCATTTGGAAACAATTCAAATATTATCAAAGAAGGAAAAAAGACCTACCTGCCTGTGATGGTTCATTTTATGTACCAAAGGGTGCCCAGACTAACCATTATTCCTGGGTGTGTCTGTGAGGATTTTTCCAGATGAGATTAGCATTCGAACTGGTGGACTCAGAAAAGTAGGTTGCGCTCCCCAGTGAGGGTGTAAATGGAACAAAATGGAGGTGGAAGAGGAATTTGGCCCCTTTTACGTCCCGCCCAAATGCTGAGTTGGAACATAGTTGTCTCCCTCCCTCAGAATGGTCTTTATGTCATCTGCTCTCCTGCTTCTCAGGGTCTTTCAATTTAGAGTGAGGCTGAGACAGTGCGGGACTACCGGAATAAGTACCAAGTGAAACACAGCACGCAACCAGAGCACAACCGTCAAGCAGCGATATATATATATATATGGGGCAACCCAGCTCCAAAAACCACCAATGAGCTGCCCGAATTGCCTGCCAATATCAACCAATCAGAATAGGTCCTTCCAACCAATCAGAATAAGGCCCTTCCCACCAATCAGGAGGAAGCACTCTCCCCCCACCCTTTTCCCTTATTAGCGTTTTGAACGGTAAAGGGAATTTTTCTGTATCTAAGCAGGGTCTTAACAGCGGTTGCCGGAAGGCACCTAAACAACTTTATGTGTTTGTGCCGTGTCTCCGTTTAGCTGGTGCTTGAGCGCCAATGAAGCCTTACATATCCCTTTGCCTTTTGGGCCCAGCCTGGTAGTTTGTATCGTTGTGGGGCCCAAGAACCCGTCTCTGGTGACAGGATTCCACCATCAATTTTTCCTGGACTTCAGTTTGCAGAGAGTTGGACTTTTCAGCTTCCATCATCAAGTGAGCCAATTCCATATAATAAATCTCTTCCTATATAAATCCTCTTGGTTCTCTTTTTCTAGAGAATCTTGACAGTCATATTAAAATATGTACAAAAGAGAAAATCATAGTCCAAAAAAAAAAATACTTCTTGCAGAATTGTGGAATATTGTTGTTTATATAAATCTGCCAATACATTTAAACTATAACTTTACTTGTATAAAATCTTATTAAATCTTATAGTAACCAGAAAATTTAGAAACTTTTTCGTTTTTAAGATGTCGTTATAGATTTTGTTTATAGCAACACAAATTGAGCATACATATGGCTTGAAAATTAAGATTCAGAATAATTTATCGGTAAATTATAAGTAAACTAAAAGTAATACTGTAGGCTGGGTGAAATGTCAGTGTAATGACATCCTTAAAAATGTAAGGGAGAGGAGCACCTGGGTAACTCAGTGGATTAAGCCTTCTCTGACTCTTGATTTTTTTTTTTTAATATTTTATTTGACAGAGAGAGAGATCACAAGTAGGCAGAGAAGCAGGCAGAGAGAGAGGGGGAAGCAAGCTCCCTGCCAAGTGGACAGCCCAACGTGGGGCTCGATCCCAGGACCCTGGGATCATGACCTGAGCTGAAGGCAGAGGCTTTAACCCACTGAGCCACCCAGGCGCCCCTCTGACTCTTGATTTTGGCACAGGTCATGACCTCAGGGTCCTGAGATGGAGCCCCAGCTGCCAGCAAGCAGGGAGGGGGTGGGGACGGGGTGTTCCTCATCTGGTCCATAAATCCTGCCTAAAATTCTGTCCCTCCCCCTCTCCCTGCCCCCACACAAGCCCCCTTGCACTTCCTCACTCACTCTGTCTTAAAAAAAAAAAAGGTAAAAGAGGTAGGGCAATGGTCCTCATCATATCTCTTTAAGGTACAGGTCCAGTATCAGCAAAACTCATACTGATCATGGCAGAACATTCGGCTGCTATAAACTGAGCCAAGTGATAGCCCCAGCCCCGGCTGCTGTGTTGATCTTTGATGTGTGCTGTGTTTGATGGAACAGACTGACAAGCTCTGGCATGTGGTGTGCAGCCATTAATCTAGCAAATGTAGTCTTTTAAATCCTTACCAGGAAAAAACATCAGAAGCAATTCACACTTGCACCAGACATCAGTTCACATTCGTGGTCTTGTCCCAGGGTTATATTGGTGAAATTAATTCTCCTGCTGTCTGTTACAGTATAGGCCAAAGGAATTTGGATTGCCTGAACATTTCACAAAATGCTATGCTGGCCAGTTGTATTGAGGCATCTTATTAATCAACCTAGGGATTGGGGGTGGGGGGAGAGGGCAAGTACTCTAAATGCTCTGATAAGAAACAGTGTGCATTGGAAAGTGGAAGAAGACCCTGCCGTGATTGGAGGACCTGCCCCATTAATGAAGTTAGGGTACTGAGTGAGACTGGATAGGGGGTCATGCTGAGGTGTTCTATCTAAGGTTAAGAACACCTTACTGAACCTTGCATCTCCTACTAAGAAAGGTGCAGTGAGTGGAACCCATCTTCAGATTTTGGAGACCATGCACACATTTGGGAATCCAACCCATTGCTCAGATGACTCCAAATCCTGCCAGTAAGGGCAAGAGAGGGGGTCTGCAGCAGGCTTAGTCTATGCTACAAGCAACCCTGACTTATAGGTTACAATCCAGCAAATACTGTGTGCTAGACATGTTTGGTAGACAAGAATGCTTTGCCATCTCTGGCAAGTCTCAAATAGGAGAGCTGGACTACAGACCCTAGTGTTTTAGAACAACAGCAGAAAATTATGCATCATTTGAAAAGCAGCTTCTGATTTGCTATTGGGCCTTTATAGAGACTGAGCACCTGACCATGGGACAGTAAGTGATTGTGTGACCAGAGCTATTCAGCAAGAGTTGCATCCAGTAATATGTAAGTTGGGGCAGGGAAGAAAGAAAGGACTGCACAGATCCAGAGGGCCCAGATAAATAATACAAACCTGTAGCCCATTTGCCTGCCTCTGTTGCACCAACACCTTCCCCTCAGCTCACACCTTGGCCTAGTAGATGTTCCCTACAATTAGCTGACAGGAAGAAAAACTTGAGGTCCGGTTCATAGGTCAGATGGTTGAGTATGTTGGTGCAAGCCAAAAATCCACCTGGAAATAATTTTTTAGAATCATTTTATTGTAAAATAGAAGTGAAGACATAACAATCATATAAAACAAATGAATAACCCAAGAAATTACCATAAGGCAAACATCACCCTAGTCAAGAAGTAGATTGTTGCCAGCAGCTCCTGAAGCTACTTCCATGTGTTCCATCCCAGTCACAACCCTTCTCACATAAATAACCACCATCTGGCTTTTTTAACAACCATTTCCTTGCTTTGTAAAAAGAGTTTTGTCACCCAAACACGGATCCCATCACACTATCAGTTAGTCTTGCCTGTTTTTAAAAAATTTATACATCTTCTAAGTATTTCCTGCCCTATAAATTCCTCTATCCCTTCATTTCCTTACAGTTTTTCTTTTGAAGAACTTGGGCTATTTGACCTATAAAGGTTCCCACAAACTGGATTTTGCTAATTGCATATTCTTTTTTTTTTATTGCATATTCTTAATACAACCCCAAGATTTTCTTCTGTCCTCTGAATTTCTGCAAATTGTCACCTAGATCCAGAGACTGGATCAGATTCAAGTTCAGAATTATAAGAGGCATATAATTCTGATGATCTCTTTATTTTGTGAACTTAGCAGCCATTGACATTTTGGGCTTATAGCCTTTCATTAGAAATTGCCAAATGGTGATATGCAAATTCTGTCATTTTATTTGTTGGATTACCTTTATAGTAACACACTTCTCCACATCTACTCTTTTTTTTTTTAAGATTTTATTTATTTGCGAGAGAGAGTGAGAGAATGAGCAAGCAAGAGAGTACAAGCAGGGGAAGCGGCAGGTAGAGGGAAAGGGAGAAGGAGACTCCCGCTGAGCAGGGAGCCCGATGTGGGGCTGGATCCCAGGACTCTGGGGGATCATGACCTGAGCCGAAGACAGACACTTAACCAACTGAGCCACCCAGGCGGGCTTCCTCATCTACTCTTCTATCACCAAGTGGTGCAATTCACATAGGAAAGGCAGGGTAGATGTTGAGATTCCGTTCCTTTATCTATCAGTTTTCAAGATAATGAATTGTTTCTTTATCATTTCCCAAAGTTACACACACACTACAATCATTATGAACACTTTGCAATTTAGATATTTTGATGGGCTTCAGCCTGTTGTAATATTTGTCATTATTGAGCTCCAGTTGTCCAATGTTTATGACTGCTATTAGGAGCCTATTAAAGCTGGTCCCTGAATCATTGACATGACTCTAATAGGATTTGATAGTTCTCTATCTAGACTTTTCTAGACTTGTTTTGTTCATTTATTGCCCAACTCCTAGATCTGACCATTTCTTTAACAAGCTCCAGTTTCTTTTAATGAAAATTGTCCTAAGAATTGTGGATTGTACCACAGTCTAGGCACAAAAGATGCTTATTGTTACTGGGTTGATCACTGTTTTTCGGCCTATTTGGCAGACAGAACTAAGAAATCTATATAAAATATTCATTGCATCCAGAATGAAAGTTCCAATTCCAACTTAAGCTTTTATGTAACCTCTTTTCTATTATTTTTGTATCTCCTTTTTTCCATATAAAAATTCTGATCCTCAAGAATGTAGAGGATCATAAAATTAATATATCCCATAACTACTCATTTATTTTATCTTATACTACACACACAGCAGTCTACGAATAATGATACTAATATTACCACCAATATGGGTCCTGAAGACATTTTAAGAATTCACCCACTCTTCTTTTCTTAAGATAGTTATACTCCATTTACTTTTTCAGACCATTACATACTACACTATCTCCCTCTTACCCAGTGGTGTGCTGGACCAGCTCATACCAGCTCAGGACAGCGAACTATTAAATATTCAGGAACTTTGCAAGCTGGTTTTTAAACATGTACATCATCAAAACTAAATTATATAAACTTAATCACTACGTGTATTAAAAGTAAAAGTAGGAAATACTCAAACCTCTGATGTTCCTAATAATTTTGCTGCATGCTATGACTTGCTATGCTTTTCATGTTATTTACATCTGTTCTATCTGCATGGTAGAAACACTATATTACTATGTAATGGTGACCACTGCACAAGGTTTCTCAACTCCACATTCAGTGACATCACATGGTAGCCTGAAATCAACCAGAGTGGGAATATTCACAGCCAGAAATTGGTAAATGAAACAAATTAGGACTTGATTTGTTTTTTATGATTGTCTAGACTTTGAAAGTGATACAGAAAATGTTAATAATGCAAATTAAACTTAGAAGGGTATTGTGCCTATAGCCATTTTGAATAGCACCCCAAAAATGAGGAAATATTTGAAAACTATTACCTAGTTCATCAAAGAGGTCACTTGCCTTATTGACAAATGAGTGAACTTCTCTTACATTTCTTCATTATTTCACATTTGTCTCACTCATTAACAGAAACAAAAATAGCAACCTTCATTCATGTTAAAAAGCAATCTCATTCAGGGCACCTGGGTAGCTCAGTGGGTGAAGTGTTCAACTCTTGATTTCATGATTTCAGGTCATGATCTCAGGGTTGTGGGATTGGCCCTCATTGGACTCCCCAATCTGTGGGGGGTTCTGCTTGAGATTCTCTGTGTCCCTCTCCCTTTACCCCTACCCCCACTCGTGTGCACTTTCTAAATAAATAAATAAATAAATATCTTAGAAAGACTCTAATTCATCAATGACACGAGTGACTTCTTTGCATGCATTTATTCAAGTCTGATTTTTGTGACACAGTTGTTGGTGATATAATTTTAAAAACTGGTCGTGGACTTTGTAAGAAATAGAATGTCA
>PISX010010400.1:0-70565 GCA_004024625.1 Mellivora capensis | reverse complement strand
AATGTGAGACAGGAATCCATCAGAATCCTAGAGGAGAACATAGGCAGTAACCTCTTTGATATCAGCCACAGCAACTTCTTTCAAGATATGTCTCCAAAGGCAAAGGAAACAAAAGCAAAAATGAACTTTTGGGACTTCATCAAGATCAAAAGCTTCTGCACAGCAAAGGAAACATCAACAAAACAAAGAGGCAACCCACAGAATGGGAGAAGATATTTGCAAATGACAGTACAGACAAAAGGTTGATATCCAGGATCTATAAAGAACTTCTCAAACTCAACACACAGAAAACAGTTAATCATATCAAAAAATGGGCAGAAGATATGAACAGATACTTTTCCAATGAAGACATACAAATGGCTATCAGACACATGAAAAAATGTTCATCATCATTAGCCATCAGGGAGATTCAAATTAAAACCACATTGAGATACCACCTCACACCAGTTAGAATGGCCAAAATTAGCAAGACAGGAAACAACGTGTGTTGGAGAGGATGTGGAGAAAGGGGAACCCTCTTACGCTGTTGGTGGGAATGCAAGTTGGTGCAGCCACTCTGGAGAGCAGTGTGGAGATTCCTTAAGAAATTAAAAATAGAGCTTCCCTATGACCCTGCAATTGTACTACTGGGTATTTACCCCAAAGATACAGATGTGGTGAAAAGAAGGGCCATCTGTACCCCAATGTTTATAGCAGCAATGGCCACGGTCGCCAAACTGTGGAAAGAACCAAGATGCCCTTCCACGGACGAATGGATAAGGAAGATGTGGTCCATATACACTCTGGAGTATTATGCCTCCATCAGAAAGGATGAATACCCAACTTTTGTAGCAACATGGATGGGACTGGAAGAGATTATGCTGAGTGAAATAAATCAAGCAGAGAGAGTCAATTCTCATATGGTTTCACTTATTTGCGGAGCATAACAAATAACACGGAGGACATGGGGAGATGGAGAGGAGAAGGGAGTTGAGGGAAATTGGGGGGGAGATGAACCATGAGAGACTATGGACTCTGAAAAACAACCTGAGGGTTTTGAAGGGGCGGGTGGTGGGAGGTTGGGGGAGCCAGGTGGTGGGTATTGTGGAGGGCACGCATTGCATGGAGCCCTGGGTGTGTTGTAAAACTATGGATTCTTTTACGCTGCAAAGAAATGAAATTAATAAAAAAATTTTGAAAAAAAAAGAGTCAACATCATACTTAATGGTTTTTAACAGTGTGTGATATACTGCTAGTTTCAAGAGATTTCAGAGTAGAGATTTCTTCCCAGCTCCTGATAAGCCCTCTTTCTCTAGAAACGGCCCTTGAGACACAGAGACGGACCTTTAGGTGTTAGGACTCCCTTCCGACCTTGACCCCTGCTGACTGCTCCAGAGATACGCATCATTAAGTTTCCTCTCCTGACAGACGGAGAGACTGGGAAGTAGTTGGAACTCAGCTTTATTACTGGCAGTGTTTGTCAGAGAGGCTCCCAGAACTCCTCTTTACTTTTTTCCTTCCTGAGTCTTGCTTTTCAACTCTTTCTTGGATTTTAGTATGTACCTCTTCCTGTTTAAGTGTGTGAGATGTGTGTGTGTGTGGCTTGCAATACAACAAAAAGTCTCCAGTAACATAGGTGTTTCATGTGAAAACAGTGATGTTGGCCAGCGGATAACTTGTGAACCTAGGTTAAACAAGCTTCTAGAACTCTATGTTGGAGCCTCTTGGAATCAGTAATAGTCACTTACTCAATCACAGAAAATTTTGGGGGGGCAGATAATTTTTTTTAAACATTTTATTTATTTATTTATTTATTTGACAGTGAACAAGAGTAAAAGAGCCCAGGATGGGTACTAGGCAGAGGGAGAGGGGGAAGCAGACCCCCCGCCAAGCAGGGAGCCCGATGTGGGTCTTGATCCCAGGACCCTGAGATCACCACCTGAGCTGACAGACCGCAGACACTCAACCGACTGAGCCACCCAGGTGCCCCTGGAAGATACTTTTAAAAGACTAGTATGCTATAGAACATACTTTGGGAAATACTTCCCAGGTGGTATTCCCAGTAAATCAGCAGCAGCAGTGTTTAACGGTACGATTCTAGAAAGTGTCGATCAATTCGTGTAGTTACCTAGGACAACCTATTGGTAGCTGAGGGAAAAATCCATTTACAGCAGCAGTAATGACAGGAACAGCTATAAAAAACCTCAGTCTTTAGATTCCTTCTTCTTTCAAGCTGATGAATTCCTTGAGGGAAGCCCTTACTCTTTATTATGCCCCTAGAAAAGTATCTGGCTCACAACAGGTCCTTCATAAATAAATGAGTATACATTTCCTTTTAATTTCCTTGTGATTAAGAAAGTTTATGGTTATTGTCTATTGTCTATTGTTTAAAACACATTATCCTGGGAGCTACAATAACATTCAAGAAGTTGGTCATATGTCAGGTAGTTTTGATTATGTAATTGTTTATCCCAGAAAATTGTATTATAAAGCAGGAAGCACACGAGGAGAATCTTCATCAGTCACACAGCCACTGCTGTTCTTCCTTCTGTTGTTAACCATCAGCGAAAAGGGGAGAAATGAATCGTTGCTCCATGACTTAGTACCTGGGCAAGCATCCCGGGGTTCTTCTCCCCTTCCTCTTTCCTACATCCTCTTGCTGCTCCATTCAACTGGATGCATTGCTGTGTCCCCAAATTATCTGCTTTTCTGAAGATTCTCATCCATTTGCAGGATTATCATAGTTGCTCTAATTGTGGGAAACATAATTTTATACAGCCTGATCACTTTAGATTTTAAATTTTAGTGAGGGCTTTAGCTCCTGAGTAAAGCTGAGTCAAGTGTCCCTTTTCTGGGATTCCAGAATTGGGAAAGAGAAAGAAGAGAAGGAGGGAAGGAATGAGGGCAGGGAAAGGAGACAGGGAGAGGAGGTGGGAGAAAGAGGGAGAGGGAGAGGGGGAGAGTGAGAGAGGGAGAGGGAGAAGGAGAGAGAGAGAGAGATAAGAAAGAAAAAAAGAAAGAAAGAAAGAAAGAAAGAAAGAAAGAAAGAAAGAAAGAAAGAAAGAAAGAGGTAGGAAGAAAGGGAAAAAGGGAGAAAGAAAGAAAAAGCGAGAGAGAGAGAGAGAGAGAGAAGGAAGGAAGGGAGGGAGGGAGGCAGGAAGGGAGTGTGTATCTGCCCATCGAAATAGAAAGGCTCTTCTGTTAGAAGAGAATAATGATGTGCAGAGAGAAATGCAGTCATGAAATAGAGCAGGAGTTTCAATAGTATTCAAGCGTTTGATTATGATTATATGATTATTCCTGGGATGTAGACATATTCCTTTCTTTAGTCCTGGGAGACGCCTCCATGTTTTTTAATAAAGGTTCAAATTGGATTTCTGTCACTTGCAAGCAGAGTCTTGGATAACACACTTGAACTGTCACTTGGAGAAAATTATACTTAACTCTCAAGGCTCTTCTATTCCGGGGAGGGAGTCTATAAATAGATTAGAAAAACAGCAAGGGAAATCAGAGATGTTTTGGATTTTGAGGAGACCTTCAAGAGCCAGAGTCTGGAGAGATAAAATGATTTGGCCAATTACCAATATCAGTTTGCCAAGTAGTCTGGTTCTTAATGCTCTTTCTTCTTTATTCATTGCTCAGTTTCTTGTTTCATTTCCTTTCGGTCTGCTCGCTCATTCTTCCATTGTTTGGTCCCATGTTTCTGGCCCACTGTTCTGCTGATTCTCACATGCATTTCACATACTCCTTCTCTTTGGTCCTGCATTCCACCATTACTATCAAGTTAAAATTACTTTTTTAGGGTACCCTGTACTCAGGCATAACAGTTCTCGAATTACTCTCTTCTTTACTGGGAGAAAGTCACCTCAATAAGCTTCCACGAAAGGAATTTTGAATCTACAATAGCTGCATTCATTTGACCTTAGACCTGTGACCACAGAACAAGGCACGATAGGAGAAATACCCTCAGTATAATCAGAAGCCATTTAAATATTTAGAGGTGTCATGGCTCTGCTGGTAGAAAGAATATAAAAACAATTCACAAGTAGAATGAAACCCTACATAGATTCACTGAATATCAACCGACCTGGGTGGGTCCTGCAAACTCCAATCAGACTACAGAATTAGGTAATAGGATATGAGACTCCAAGGCTCTCAGACAGCAAGGCAACCCACATTTGAACAGCATAAAACTGGAACCCTTGGAGGTCTTGACCTGGCTTAGCATTGGCATAACGGGTCTAATCACGACAAAATATCCTGGATATTTGCAGTCCATATCCCATGTAAGGGCCAAATTATGTATCCCTCCAAAATTCATGGTTGAGGTCCTATTGCCCAGGCCCTCAGAATGTGACTGTATTTCGAGACAGGGCCTTTTAAAGACTTAAGTTAAAATGAGGTGATGGGTGGACTCTAATGCAATCGGGTGTTCTCATAAGAAGAAATTTTGATACGTGGAGAGACACCTGCACAGAGGAAAGATCACATGAAGAAATAGCAAGAAGGCTGCCATCTGCAAGTAAGGAGAGGACTCTCGGGAAAAAATCAGACTTGCTGACACCTTGATCTTGGTTCCAGCCTCCAGAACTTTCATAAAATAAATTTCTGTTTTTCGGCCACTCTGTTTGTGGTATTTTGTTATGGAGGCCCTAGCAAATGAGTATGTCCCATAACCCAACTCAAACCTCCTTTCAATATTCACTATCCATAAATTCAGTCCAGAAGCTAATGATTAGTGTCTTAAACCTTGGGATTAAATATGGGAATAATCTGTAAATATATTTAGTATTTTAAATATTTTTAAATACCCACATTTAAAAATATTTAAAATAGTGGGGCACCTGGGTGGCTCAGTGGGTTGAGCCTCTGCCTTAGGCTCAAGTCATGGTCTCAGAGTCCTGGATTGAGTCCCTCATCAGGCTCTCTGCTCAGCAGGGAACCTGCTCCCCACCCCGCCTGCCTGCCTCCCTGCCTACTTGTGACCTCTCTCTGTCAAATAAAATAAATGAAATCTTTAAAAAAAATTAAAATAGTTAAAACATTTATGAAAACTACCACATATTCTTCCAATTGAACATGCAATATTTGAATAATTAGTTCAGACATGAGTGTCAACTAAAATTTTATAAATTTATAAGCCATACTGAAACTTGTAAGAGAATATGAGTCTTTGTATTTATACATTTAAATTCTTAAACTTATAAGAGTTATTTAAATGTATACAAAGGCTCATTTCCTAGTTAAAATTTAAGTAATTAGAAAATTGAACATAATGAAAATCACAAAATCTAAAATTTTTAAAGAAATTTAGTTAATTAAACTATAAAAGAACAGAAAAATGATAGTAAAAATTAAAATACTTAGAATATAAGTAAATAGAGTTTTGAATTTACAAATGTAATAAATCAAATTTTTTTAAAATCAAAACAATCTCAGAATTACAAAAAAATTGTAAGGACAGCACAAAGACCTCCCTCCCCCGAAATATTTACAATTTGCTGACATGATGCCCCTTGACTCCCAAACACTTTAGTGTAATTTCCTACAATCAAGGACATTTTCTAATATAACCACAACATAATCATCAAAATCAGGACAAACATTTTTACATTACCACCATCTAATCTTCAGAAACCCTTCAATTTTCACCAGATGTCCCCAGAATCCTTTTATAGGGTAAAGATACAATGCAGAATCATGTGTTGCATTTGATTATCATGTCTCTCTAGTCTCCTTCAGTCTGAGACTGCTTTTCAGGCTTCTATTTTCAAGATCTTGACACCTTGAAGATCTCAGGCCAATTATTTTGCATAATGTCTATGGATTTTTTTTCTAAGTTTCCTCTTGATCATATTCAGGTCATGCAACTTTGGCAGGATTATTACAAAAGTGATGGTGAGTTATTCTCTTGCATATTATTTGGGGGACAAATTCAATTTCCTTCATTACTAAACATATTCTCTTCCATCGCTTGTTGAAAGTAGTGTGTTCCGGTTTTTCCCATTATTCCCTCTATAACTAACACACATTTTGTGGGAGATATTATGTAACTATCCTATTCCTCATCAAACGTTTCATTTATTCCTTTATGTAGATGAGTATGGGTTCATGGTTTTATACTTTGTGCCTGTTGTTTTCATTATTTATTTTGATGCCCATACTGTCCCAGGTTTGGCCAGTAGGAACTTTTTCAATGTGGATGTGGTTTCCTTTTGAAAAATCCCTTGATTTTTCAAGAATTTCTTAGCTTTCGGGCACAAAAAGATGTTCTAGATTCACGTATTTTCCCTGCCTCAGCCCTAGAATCAGTCAGTTCCCCAAGGATGACTGCTTCCTTTTGGTAGAAAATGGTAGTGAGAAACCAAGATCTGGGTACTATGTGTGCTCATTGATATTGGGTGTTGCTGTTTTGAGGCCCTCTTATTGAACAGAGAAATGGCAGATGATGCATCATAAAACATTAACATATATTCTGTATTTGTTGTATATATTGAAAATGATGAGATCACACCAATACACCCAATTCTAATTTAATACCACTCTACTCATCTTGAGTGAAATCTCCAATATTATGCCAGGACATCACCTCCCCTGTGAATACATCCTTCTCACCCCATTGGAGCTCTGATGCCCTGCTCTGGGCTTTCCCATTCCCACACATTGAATTTCCCATTCCCATTCCATCTTGCTTGGCCCCAACTAATTGCCTTAGTACTGGATTGTTTAGAAAGATAAGAGAAAGGGAAGAAGAAGAAGAATCAAATATTAATTTTTAAATCACAAATGGCACAAAAGCCACCTGCAGTGGGACATGTTCTTCCCTAATGAAGTCCTCACTTCCTAAAATCTTTTGGTTTCACTTAGATATCCTTTTCTCAGCTGCATGGTCATGGGGTTCATATTGTCCAGGCACATAAATGTATCAAACACTTCATTTTATACATCATCTCATGGGACATTTTAGATTTTATTTCCTCATACAGAGCTATTGAAAACCTTGTATTTATATCTTCTTACTCTTGTTCTTCAATTTCAGACTTCTTATCAATATTCAACAAATTTAGTAGATAGAACTGCCACATGGTATAGATTCCAGATCTCTATATTTGGCAATAGTAGGACCTGGAGTATTTTTGTTTTGGAAAATCTGAGCTACAAAATAAGTAGCAATAAGTTTCTCTCCCATGAACTGTTACAATCGGCTTCAGGATTTAGAGGGAAGAATTTAGAAAAACCTCAAGTCAGATTAAGATCTGTACCACACAAAGACAGTCACAATTATGGTTTTCTTTCTAATTTCTTTATCAACTTTTATTATTCCAGCTTGCCTTCCAGCTACAGGAATCATTTATTTTCTAAGTTGTTTCTGGTTACAGAATTCATTCAAATTTAGCAAGCCATTAGGGGACCATGTAACATGTTGGTGGTTAGGTCTTTCTTCTGGAAATGTGGTCAAAAAGGACAACTTGAATGTAGAGTTCTGTCTGGATAGGGGTTCTAGTAGAGTTGTCACCTGGGGAAGACTAAAGTACATAAATTATATCATTAATCAGTCCAGTCCATCATGCAAATGATTGGCATTAAACAAATTTTTTTTTTCAATATTATAGCAACAGAAAAAAAATGCAATGGCCATCAAGACATTTTCATGTTTCAACTGAAAAGAAATTAAAAATAAATAAATAATTTTTTTTAAAAAGAGACATTTTCATGTTTCCCTTCAGGTTCTTTTTCTTAGGAGTGGTGATAATTCCAATCAGAAGCTTTGAGGCTCTGGGTTGAGACATTACTGAAAATACCTAGGGTCAAAACTGTCAGAAGCTCATGCTTGTCTGGACTCTGCTAAACCCCATGAGTCACTTACTCTGCAGAATTTCCAAGGAAGGACTTCATAGACACACATGATCACAGGTTAACAAATCTAAAAAAATCCTATCATAATTTCAAGTTTGTCCAATAAAAATGACCTTGAGTTGGAATTGATGAAGACTAGTGGAAATGCCTGTCCATGGTGGGTTTAATTAAAACCTTCTTATCTGTTTAAAAACTATTTGAACTTTTTTCCCCTTCCTTTGAGTTATAATCTGTGAAAAAAGATTTGCTCCTTATATCTTCATTCAGGATAATCTATAATACATCTAGGCTCCTGGGGAACTCCTGTGGGAAGGAGTATTCACTAATGTGGTATTGACAAGAGAGAAAAGAGAGATTCTAAAAGAGTTGGTAATATCTACAATTGGAAATATTATTCAATGCACAGAAGAATGAAGTTACTTGCTCTCTCTCCTTGTAGGAAGAGATGATAAGGCATTTAGATGTAGGACTAGAGGAAAGCTTTCATCCTGCTTTGATAGTAATTTCTTGTTAGCAAGAAAAAATGTTTTAGTTTATCTTTTAAGTAAAGTCAGCAAAACTGTAAAGACTGAAATGGGTAAACAAAAATAGTGGGTGTCCTGAGTGATTCACCCATCCAACTTTTTTCTGCCTTTCATGGTTTTTGTGCTATTTTACAACTCTTTAAGTTGTGGAAAACTTGATAATAATGCAAAATATTCTTGTCAAAAAGATGCAAATTAATTGCATGCAATATAATTCAATTAATTATTACATTTCATTGAGTTCTATTTGTAAATTAATTTCAGTTTTTCTTATTTCCTATATATGTTTTGCTCCTAGAATTCTCCTTTGAATTGCTCCTTCTATAATTAGTAAATTAAATAAAATAGTTGGTACATTCAAGTCATATCTGTATGAGAGTCATAATTATATCCTTTTATGAAAAATTATCTTGTATACAATTACCTGTAAACAATTATCTTGTAGTAAATTACAATGCCCGATGGAGTCAGCTGATGTCTGAGGAACCTGTGTTGTTGGAGGAGTGTTATACCTCATATAGGACATAATCTGGGGGCATTTCTTGGTTCCGAGAGGTAAATTTCCTCTTGTTATAGAACTTTTGCTTTGCTTATCCTCTGTTTCTTTGCATATTTTCTATTTTACTGCTTTTGTGCTTTGTTTTTGTTTTTGGAACTTTTAAAGTCAACAAATCATTCCCCATTGGTAATAGTAATTTGGTTTTGTGGTCAAAATTTTGTGATCTTTGTAAATGGAGTAATAGTATAGAGATTTATTCTTTCTTGGATAGAAGCCAACAGAGAATATGATTTCTTAGTATTTTATTTTCTTTGTCTGCTTGTCTATTTGAGCTCAGATTGAGAATCTTGTGCTTATCAGGAAAGGAAACAACTTTTTGATATATTGTCTGATAATTTTTTTGTGTTTACTTTTGGCCTGTGGCTAATGTTTAAAATTCCAGGAAAACAAGGAAATCAAAATTTTGAATACTTGATATGTGTATACTTAAAAAGTTACTCTTATAGGGGAACCTGGGTGGCATAGTAGGTTGGGTGTCTAACTCTTGGTTTTGGCTCAGGTCATGATCTCGGGATCATGAGATTGAGCCTTGTGTTGGGCTCTGAGCTCGGTGTGGAGCCTGCTTAAGATTCTCACTGCCTTTCCCTCTGCCCCTCCCCACCCGTGCGTGCTCTCTCTCTCTCTGAAATAAATGCATAAACCTTTTTAAAAATGTTATTAATTTGAAACTCAGAAATGTTTTGAACATTTAAGTTCATGTAATTAAGGTAAATTTTTGGTAAGTCAGACTAGTGTAATCATTTGGCTTAATAAAAATAGCTTATAGTGTGATTTATCAGTGTTAGGTATAATACAAGCATACATTTTATTCTACTTGGGTTGGATTTTCTTAAATTTATTCAAATATACTGATCAAATTACACAATGTAATAAGGACAGAACAAAACTATTGTCTATGTGCTTTTGTGTTCCAAAGAGAAAATAGTTTTGTTTTATCATACTAGCTTTATAGTACTGGTTTTACATATGAATATACATTGTATAAATATATACAGTAGTGTTTTTCAGGCCTTTTTTCCCCCTTTTTGTTCCTTTTCATAACCTCTGTACAATCTTGAGACTTACTGAGGACTCCAAAAAACTTTTATGTGGGTTATAAAACCATCAATATTTACCATATTAGAAGTTAAAACTGAGAAATTTTTAAATACTTACTGATTCATTTGACTAGAACAAGGATGAACATGAATTAAAATGTTAACAGAAATAACATCTTAATATTAATATAAAAATTATTTTGAACTCCTTGGTACCCTGAGATTTGTTGTGACAGAAAAAGCAAAATAAAGGGCAAATTTGGAAGTAAATTTTACTTGACTTGGTTTATAGCACTTGAGTTTGAAACGAAGTGATGAAATATAATAAAATTTTCCTAACGTTTGCCTTATCTTGATGGGCTTGTTTTTTTTTTTACTTACTGGTTCATTCCTTTGCCTATATATAAAATATTTTTTTGACCTTCTGTGTCATCTGTCTAGGTAGCAAATGTGTGTCTTATAGGAAAAAATTTCTATACTTTATATTGAATTTATTACATTCCTGATTAAGAAAAAGAAAGAACAGATTCCTCACTTATATAAAGATAAGTTTCTTTACAATCATATTAATGTCTATACTTATTTAAAATGTATTATTATTTTAAATGCTTATTTAATTAAATATATGGCTAAGTATTATTTCTCTAGTATCTTGATCCTAGCTTAATCAAATGTCCAAATATCCTCTAACAGTTTTAATTTCTAATTTTTGCCTTCCATTAATTGGACTCCAAGTGTAGAAAAATTAAGTGAAACTTTACACCTACTTTACACTTAATTTTCCATGGCCATTTAGTTATTTGTATTGGCTCAAAAAGGAGCTGTTAATTTTTTTTAATCAGGGTGTAATTGTACCCATTGAAAAGCCAAGGTCCTACCTGGAATGTCATATTTGAGAACAGTACTCATTTAAATCAGGTAGGAACAGCCACTCTTGATGGACTAAGTTTGACTTTACTTATGGAAGCAATGCCTACAAAGCCCTGACTTATTTCTTGGCTTAGAAATTCTAAGAATATTATATATTAAATATATGCAATCTTAGTATAATTGGGGGACCTTGAGAAAGAGGAATTTACCCATATTTATAGGTGTTTCAGGTTAAATATTGTGAAGAACATTTCTTGAGCTTGGTTTCCTAACCTCAGGTCACCAGATAATAGAGGATTTTAAAAATCCAATTTGAGATTCCTTACAAAAACTTTCAGACATAATTTAATTTAGTATTTGTTCAAAATTGTATGGTTTTAGAGTTTACAAAAGAAACTTAAGGTGTCCTATGTGGTAAAATAGCACTTTTACTGCATCTATGTAAACAATCAGGCAAATCTAATGGGACCGGTCTTATTTTATAACAATGATAATTCTTTGAATTTATTATGATAAAACGAGGAAAGGAGATGGTCAGAAAAAATTGTGAGAGAATAATCAAATCAAATAATGGCTAGTGTGACTACTCACTTATGTAGGTTTTCTCATCTTTAACTGATATTACAACTCTGTAAGTTGTAGAAATTTCATTATAATGCAAAAAAATTATGTCTGTATAAATGCAGAGTAGAGTTCCATAGAATGCAACTGATTTTTGCATTGATTTTGACAGACTAGTTTTGCACATGTTTGTAAATTCATTTCAGAATTTCTTTTTTTTTTTTTTAAGAGAGGGGGAAAGAGTGTGTGCGCGCACACACACTTATGGGGAGGAGCAGAGGGAGAGGGACAGAAGAGTTTAAGTCTCAGCTTGTCACTCCTTGTCACACCCAGCTTGGAGTTCAAGGCAGGGCCTGATCTCATGACTCTGAGGTCATGATCTGAGCTGAAATCAAGAGTTGGACGCTTAACCAACTGAGCCACTGAGGTGCCCATTCATTTCAGAATTTCTTATTCCCTTTATAAGTCTCTGCCCTTTGAATTTTTCAAACCAATCATAGCATTTTACTGGTCCCTCATTAATGAGTTAAAACAAGAGACTATGGACTCTGAAAAACAACCTGAGGGTTTTGAAGGGGCGGGGGGTGGGAGGTTGGGGGAGCCAGGTGGTGGGTATTGTGGAGGGCACGCATTGCATGGAGCACTGGGTGTGGTGTAAAACTATGAACTCTGTTACGCTGAAAAGAAATAAAAAAAAATTTTTTGACACATGTTTATTTTATGTCTGTATGAAAATCATGATTCTACCTTCTTTTAACAATTATTCCTCAACAATAGATAGTAAGAGTTCTAAGAAAATCTTACATATGCAACAACAACTAATGCCTGAAGCCATTACTAGTTCTTGGAAGAGATGGGTTTCTAAGCCAAACATAAAATATAAGTAAATCCAGTTTGGCTCGAGGATTGTGACCTGAGCCAAAGGCAGTTGCTTAACCAACTGAGCCACCCAGGTGCCCTCTTATTCTATTTTTTTTTTAACTTTTCCTCTTTCCTCTTTTAGCATGTTTTAACTAGTTTATCTTAACAATACCTTTCTAAAGCCATTACTAGTTCTTGGAAGAGATGGCTTTCTAAGCCAAACATAAAATATAAGTAAATATAAGTAAATCAACAGTTATAAATTACTGAAAAATAATAATTGATAGAACAAAGTAAAAAGACTCTAACCTTACCTCACAAAGTCCTAGAAAAATTATGTATTTAAATATAGAAAGAAAACAACAAACTAAGGTAGAAGGAAATATAGGTCAATATTCATCCAGTCTTTGCATGGGAATCTTTTTTAGCATGGAAACACAGAAGAAATCAGCAAGGGAATTTAATAGTTTGAACTATATAAAAGTTTAATGTCAAAAAACATTAAGTTAAAAAATAGATATCTAAATTGTAATATGTCACTAAAAAGTACGATAGACAAAGATTTTCTACCTTTTATATATAGAATACTTAAAATTTAATTTTAAAAAACCCTATTAAAACCCTATAGAGAGTAAGAGAGAGGCAAGATGGCAGAGGGGTCGCAGACTGAAACACATTCAGATCCTAGAAGTTTAGCTAGATAGGTGTCAAACCATCCCAAACACCTACAAACTAAACAGGAGATAAAAGAGAAGAGCAGCAGTTCTAGAAACAGAAAATTGATCACTTTCTGAATAGTAGAACGTGCAGAGAAGTGAATCTGAAGCGACAGGAAGATAGACCACTGGGGATGGGCCAGCTCCCGGCAAGTGGCAGAGCAGTGGAGCACAAAATTGGAACTTTTAGAAGTCTGCTCCATATGTTTAGAAGACATAATTCCAGAGGCTAAGGGGGGTGGTGTAGCCCTTGTGAGGACAGTGTGGTCTCAGGTCCTGTGGGGTCACAGAAATATTGGGGGTGTCTGAGTGTGTCAGAGCTGCGAGGTATCAGAGCGGGGAAGCCAGCTACAGAGATGGAGTGGAAGAGTGATCTTTCAGATCAGAGTTACCTTAAACCTTGATCCAAGGCACAGTCGGGCCACTGCTCTTCGAGCAGGGACTCCACAAGTGGCAGAACCGGGAAGACTCACCTTCCTGCTCTTGGAGGAGCAACACGGCAGGAATCTGCTGGGTTTGGAGACTCCAAATGGGGCCATGTGCCAGAGATAGAGATGCTCAGCCATAGGCTGGGTGAGCTCAGAGTGTGGTCAGAGACCATGGGGACAGGAGTCATTCACTGCTTATCTCTGAGGGCACACTGAGGAGTGCAGCCCAAGCTCTTTGTTCCTCTGGGCCAGAGATTGGGAGGCCGCCATCTTCATTCTCGTCCTCCAGAGCTCTATGGAAAGCATTCAGGGAACAAAAGCTCCCGAGAGCAAAACCGAGCAGATTACTTAGCCTGGTCTCTGGCAAGGGTGGTGTAATTCCACCTCTGCCAAAGACATTTGAGAATCACTGCAACAGGTCCCTCCCCCAGAAGATCACAAGAACATCGAGCCAAGATCAAGCTCATCAATCAAGGAGAACAGCAGAACTCCAGAGCTGGGGGAAAGCAACACATAGAATTGTGGCTTTTTCCCCATGATCTTTAGTCTTGCAAAGTTAAATTTTTTTAAATTTTATTTTTTTCTTATTCTATGTTTTTATTTTTTTTTATTTCATTTCTTTTCAGCGTAACAGAATCCATAGTTTTATAACACACCCAGTATTCTATGTTTTTAAAAGATTTTATTTATTTATTTGAGAGAGAGGGAGAGAATTAGAGGAGGGAGGTGAGCAGGAGAAGCAGTCTCCCTGCCAAGCAGGAAGCCCAAAGTGGGACTCAATCCTGGGACTCGTGGATTGTGACCTGAGCCAAAGGCAGTTGCTTAACCAACTGAGCCACCCAGGTGCCCTCTTATTCTATTTTATTTTTAACTTTTCCTCTTTCCTCTTTTAGCGTGTTTTAACTAGTTTATCTTAACAATACCTTTCTAAAAAAAATCTTTTTAAACCTTCTTTGTTATAGTCACATTTTATCCCTTATTGTATTGTATTTTAACCTTATTTTTGGCATATATATAGGTGTTTTTTTTTTCCAAAAAAATGTTGGGATACAGTTTCTTCTAACAGATCCAAATATACCCTAATCTAACATATGCTTTGTTCTAGTCTCCAGCCTGAGCAATTTCCTCCTCTTTTTTTTGTTTCTTTTTCCAAAAAACTTATCTTACCATTCCTTCTTTAGAATTTTTAAAATTTTCATCTTTACAGTCATATTCCATCCCTTCATCATGTTTACCCTTATTTTTATATATATATAAGTTATTCTTTCTTTAAAACTTTGGGAGGAATTTCTTCTAAGAGACCAAAATACACCCAAAATCAAGTGAGTGGCTCTGTTCTATTCACCAGTCTAATATCTATGTCTATATAGATATAGATATATAAAATATATATATATAATAAAAATCATATATATGTATATAATTTTTATTTTTTATTTTTTTACTTCTTTTTTCCCCTTTCTTTTTGGGACTCTTCTGATTTTGTTAGCGTACATTTTTCTGGGGTCTTTGCCACCCTTTTTGTATTTTATTCTCTTGTTTATATATTCTTATCTGGATAACATGACAAGGTGGAAAAACTCACCACAAAAAAAAAAAAAAGAAGAGGCAGTACTGATGGCTAGGGACATAATCAATATGGACATTGGTAATATGTCAAAACTAGAGTTCAGAACGAAGATTATAAAGGTGCTAGCTGGGTTTGAAAAAGGCATGGAAGATATTAGAGAAATGCTTTCTGAAGGAATAAAATCCCTTTCTGGAGAAATAAAAGAACTAAAATCTAACCAACTTGAAATTAAAAAAGCTATTAATGAGGTGCAATAAAAATGGAGGCTCTTACTGCTAGGATAAATGAGGCCAAAGAGAGAATTAGTGATATAGAAGACAAAATGATGGAGAATAAAGAAACAAAAGACACAAACAACTACTGGACCATGAAGGGAGAATTCGAGAGATAAGTGATACCAAAAGATGAACAATATTAGAATAATTGGGATTCCAGAAGAAGAAGAAAGAGGGAGAGGGTTGGAAGGTATATTGGAGGGAATTATAGTAGATAATTTCCCTACTATGGTAAAGGAAACACACATCAAAATCCAGGAGGCACAGAGAATCCCCCTCAAAATCATTAAAAATAGGTCCACACCCCACCATCTAATAGTAAAACATACAAGTCTTAGTGACAAATAGAAAATCCTGAAAGCAGCTCAGAACAGGAAGTCTATAATAAACAGACTTGTAACATACAATGGTAGAAATATTAGACTGGCACCAGACTTATCCACAGAGACCTGGCAGGCCAGAAAGGACTGGCATGACATATTCAGAGCATGAAATGAGAAAAATATGCAGCCAAGAATACTATAACCAGCTAGGCTATCATTGAAAATAGAAGGATAGATTAAAAAAACTTCCAGGACAAACAAAAACTAAAAGAATTTGCAAACACCAAACCAGCCCTACAGGAAATATTGAAAGGGGTCCTCTAAGCAAAGAGAGAGCCTAAAAATAGTAGACCAGAAAGGAACAGAGACAATACACAGTAACAGTCACCTTACAGGCAATACAAGGGCACTCAATTCATGTCTTTCAATAGTTATCTTGAATATAAATGGACTACATGCCCCAATCAAAACACACAGGGTATCAGAATGGATAAAAAAACAAAACCCATCAATATGCTGTCTACAAGAAACTCATACTAGACCCAATGACACCTCCATATTTAAAGTGAGGGGATGGAAAACAATTGACCATGCTAATGGACATCAAAAGAAAGCTGGGGTGGCAATCCTTATATCACATAAATTATATTTTAAGCCAAAGACTATAATAAGAGATGAGGAAGACACTATATCATACTCAAAGGGTCTGCCCAACAAGAAGATCTAACAATTTTAAATATCTATGCCCCTAACATGGGAGCACCAAATATAAAAACCAATTAATAACAAAATCAAAGAAACACACTGACAACAATACAATAATAGTAGGGGACTTTAACACCCCCCTCACTGAAATGGACAGATCATCCAAGCAAAAGATCAACAAGGAAATAAAGGCCTGAAATGACACATTGGACCAGATGGGACATCACAGATATATTCAGAACATTCTATCCCAGAGCAACAGAATATACATTCTTCTCTAGTGCACATGGAACATTCTCCAGAATAGATCACATCCTGGGTCACAAATCAGGTCTCAACTGGTACCAAAAGATTGGGATCATTCCCTGTGTATTTTCAGACCACAATGCTCTGAAGCTAGAACCCGATCACAGGAGGAAAGTTGGAAAGAACCCAAATACATGGAGGCTAAAGAGCATCCTACTAAAGAATGAATAGGTCAACCAGGAAATTAAAGAATTGAAAAAATTCGTGGAAACAAATGATAATGAAAACACAGCTGTTCAAAATCTGTGGGGGCACAGCAAAGGCAGTTCTGAGAGGAAAGCATATAGTCACACAAGCCTTTCTCAAGAAACAAAAAAGGTCTCAAATACAAAAACTAACCCTACACCTACAGGAGCTGGAGAAAGAACACCAAATAATGCCTATTCCCAGCAGGAGAAGAGAAATCATAAACATCAGAGCATAAACCAATGATATAGAAACCAAAAGAACAGTAGAACAGATCAACAAAAGTAGGAGCTGGTTCTTTGAAAGAATTAATAATATTGATAAACCCCTGGCCAGACTTATCAAAAAGAAAAGAGAAAGGACCCAAATAAACAAAATCATGAATGAAAGAGGAGAGATCACAACCAACACCAAAGAAATACAAACAATTATAAGAACATGTTATGAGCAACTAAATGCCAGCAAATTTGACAATCTAGAAGAAATGGATGCCTTCCTAGAGACAGATAAACTACCAAAACTGAACCAGGAAGTAATAGAAAACCTGAACAGACCCATAACCAGTAAGGAGATTGAAGCAGTCATCAAAAATCTCCCAAAAAACAGGAGTCCAGGGTCAGGTGGCTTCTCAGGGGAATTCAACCAAACATTTGAAGAAGAATTAATACCTATTCTCCTTAAACTGTTCCAAAAAATAGAAATGGAAGGAAAACTTCCAAACTCATTTCATGAGGTCAGCATTATGTTGATCCCAAAATCAGACAAAGACCCTGCCAAAAAGGAGAGTTACAGATCAATATCCTTGATGAACACAGATGCGAAATTTCTCACCAAAATATTAGCCCATAGGATCCAACAGTACATTAAAAGGATTATTCACCACGACCAAGTGGTATTTATTCCAGGGCTGCAAGGTTGGTTCAACATCCACAAATCAATCAACGTGATACAATACATTAATAAAAGAAGGAACTAGAACCATATGATCCTCTCAATAGATGCTGAAAAAGCATTTGACAAAGTACAGCATCCTTTCTTGATCAAAGTCTTCACAGTGTAGGGATAGAGGGCACATAAATAAATATCATCAAAGCCATCTATGAAAAAACCCCAGCAAATATCATTCTCAATGGGGAAAAACTGAGAGCTTTTCCCCAAAGGTCAGGAACATGGCAGGGATGTCCACTATCACCACTGCTATTCAGCATAGTACTAGAAGTCCTAGCCTCAGCAATCAGACAACAAAAAGAAATTAAGGGCATCTGAATTGGCAAAGAAGAAGTCAAACTATCATTCTTTGCAGATGATATGACATTTTATGTGGAAAACCCAAAAGATTCCACTCCAAAACTGCTAGAACTCATACAGGAATTCAGTAATGTGTCAGGATATAAAATCAATGCACAGAAATGAGTTGCATTTCTATACACCAACAGCAAGGCAGAAGAAAGAGATATTAAAGAGTCAATCCCATTTACAATTGCAGCCAAAACCATTAGATACCTAGGAATAAACATAACCAAAGAGGCCAAGAATCTGTATTCAGAAAACTGTAAAGTACTCATGAAAGAGATTGAGGAAGACACAAAGAAATGGAAAGACGTTCCATGCTCATGGATTGGAAGAACAAATATTGTGAAAATGTCTATGCTACCTAAAGCAATCTACACATTTAATGCAATCCCTATCAATATACCATCAATTTATTTCAAAGAACTGGAACAAATAATCCTAAAATTTATATGGAACCATAAAAGACCCTGAATATTCAGACAAATGTTGAAAAAGAAAGCCAAATTTGGTGGCACCACAGTTCCAGACTTCAAGCTCTATCACAAAGCTTTCATCATCAAGACAATATGGTACTGGCATGAAAACAGACACATAGATCAATGGAACAGAATAGAGAGCCCAGAAATAGACCCTCAACTCTTATGGTCAACTAATCATTGACAAAGCAGGAAAGAATGTCCAATGGAAAAAGACAGTCCCTTCAACAAATGATGATGGGAAAATTGGACAGCCACATGCAGAAGAATGGAACTGGGCCTTTTCCTTATACCACACACAAGAATAGACTCAAAATGGATGAAGGAAGGAAGACTCCTGTCTCAGTGTGAGACAGGAATCCATCAAAATCCTTGAGGAGAACACAGGCAGCAATCTTTTTGACATTACCAAAGGCAAGGGAAGCAAGGGCAAAAATGAACTATTGGGACTTCACAAGACCAAAAGCTTTTCCATAGCAAAGGAAAGAGTTAACAAAACCAAAAGACAACTGACAGAATGGGAGAAGATATTTGCAAACGACATATCAGATAAAGGGCTAGTATCCAACATCTATAAAGAACTTCTCAAACTCAACACCCAAAGAACAAATAATCCAATCAAGAAATGGGCAGAAGCCATGAATAGACATTTCTGCCAAGAAGACATCCAGATGGCCAACAGACACATGAAAAAATGCTTCACATCACTCAGCATGAGGGAAATACAAATCAAAACCACAATGAGATACCATCTCCCATCAGTCAGAATGGCTAAAATTAACCAGTCAGGAAATGACAGATGCTGGCGAGGATGAAAAGAAAGGGGAATCCTACTACACTTGTTGGTGGGAATGCACGCTGGTGCAGCCACTCTGGAAAACAGCATGGAGGTTCCTCAAAACGTTGAAAATAGAACTACCCTATGACCCAGCAATTGCACTACTGGGTATTTACCCTAAAGAAACAAACGTAGTGATCTGAAGGGGCATGTGCACCCGAATGTTCATAGCCACAAGGTCCACAATAGCCAAAGTATGGAAAGAACCTAGATGTCCATCAACAGATGAATGGATAAAGAAGAGGTGGTATATATATACAATGGAATACTATGCAGCCATCAAAAGAAATGAAATCTTGCCATTTGCAATGACGTGGATGGAAATAGAGGGTATTTGGCTGAGTGAAATAATTTAATTAGAGAAAGACAATTATCATATGATATCCCTGCTATAAGGAATTTGAGAGGCAGAGTTGGGGGCTTGGTGGATAGGAAAGGAAAAAATGAAACAAGATGGGATTGGGAGGGAGACAAACCACAAGAGACTCTCAATCTTAGAAAACAGACTGAGGGTTGCTGGGGGAGGGGAGTGGAGAGGGTGGTTGGGTTATGTACATTGGAGAGGGTATGTGTTATGGTGAGTGCTGTGAAGTGTGTAAGCTTGACGATTCACAGACCTGTACCTCTGGGTAAATAATACATTATATGTTAATAAAAATAATCAGTAAAAAAATTTTAAAAACTGTACAGAAAAGTATGTAGCAGACAATAACAATTACAGAAGAAGAAATACAATATACTAACATGCATATGAAAGAAATGTTCACCTCTAATAATAATAGCAATGAGGGGTGCCTGGGTGGCTCAGTGGGTTAAGCTTCTGCCTTTGGTTCAGGTCATGGTCTCAAGGTCCTGGGATCGAGCCCCGCATTGGGCTCTCTGCTCAGCGGGGAGGCTGCTTCCCCTCTCTCTCTGCCTGCCTCTCTGACTATTTGTGACCTCTGTCTATCAAATAAATAAATAAAATCTTTTAAAAAAGTAACAGTGAAAATGAAAATGACTCCAAATAAGTCTGAACCATAAAATTAACAAAGTTTAAGAGGCATGCAAAAATAAATAGGGCATGGTGAATGGTCAGCCTTAAACAGTTCAGTAAATTGATACTAACTACAAAGTGAGTTGACAATATCCTTATAAAGCTTTCTGATATATCTTTCTGACTAAGCATTTTCCATTTTAAAAATCCATCTTTGGGGCACCTGGGTGGCTCTGTTGGTTAAGCATCTGCTTTCGGCTCAGGTCATGATCCCCAGGTCTTGAAATCAAGTCCCATGTTGGGCTCTACTTCTCCCTCTTCTTCTTCACCCTCCCCCTCCATTCATGCTCTGTCTCTGGCTTTCTTTCTCTCAAATAAATAAATAAAATCTTTAAAAGAAAAAATAAAGGAATCCATCTTAAAGACAAAATCAGAAACTTAGTTATAGACACCAATTTAAACCTTGGAGAGAAAAACAGAGACCAGTGTCCATAAATGGGAAATTCCTATGTAATTTATGACTAATTCCTAGAATATTATTTACATTGTTTTACAGCTTGCTTTTTTCACTTAATAATGTCACATGAACATTTTTTTCATACTAGTACATCACTTTTACTAACTATAGCTTTATTTTTTTTTAAGACTGCTGCATGCTATTTCACTATGTTGATGTATCATGATTTATTTAACCATTGCCAGTCATGGGCACACAGATTATTTCCAGTGTTTGACTACTGCAGGGAAAAATGATACTCTAGGACTGCCTTTCTTTCTAAGTTGATACACTGCAAGGAAATCATATTCATTAACTGACCACCTATTCAGGGGCACATTAAATACATTTTCTTACTCAGTCTTCACAGCAACCTCTCGTGAAATGGTTGTTTTACAGATTTTACAGATGAGCAGATAGTGGTAGCAAAGTGCTTGGAGAAATTAAGCAGTTTGCCCTAATCCCAAAGCTGACAGGATCTACTTAGGCCTAGCCCCTCTTAAATAGCTCTAAGCTCCAGCCTGAGTCCTGGTAGCAATGCCTGACCCTTTCCTGCTTGTTCTATTGTTCATCCAGACCCTTCAACTGCTCCCAGGTATTTTGGAGAGTACTTAGGTCTCATTTTCAAGTGGAATTCATTAAGAGATGTATGCAGGTCTTTCAATATCCTAAACTGTTTTATACTACTCTGTGTGTATGGCCATATGTACATTTTTTTGGAGCAAATCCATGAAATTTTAAAATAAGTTGTATTTCCCAAAAGATTAAGAACCTATCCTCTAGAGCGGCCTCTTGTGCTTGTGAGGTCATTTTCTGGGGGTACCAAGTTGGGGCTGCCATTTGCTTGATTGTGTTTTATGCTGAGATATCCCAGCCAGCAATAACAATTGAGAAACTGTCGACATAAAATTTTCCACTCTTGCCAATGGCCTTGATCACTGTTCATGCTATCATGTTCCATGTTCCAATAAATGTCAACATCCCTCACTATGCTTTGGGATTTCAGTGCCTCAGAAATTGTAAGCATCTGCTGGGGTGGTGAATGGTTAAGAAGGGGCCATGGGAGTTGACTACCGGTTCAACTGTTGAGACCAGAAGAAATCATGCTCCCCTTGAATTAGAAATAATCCCTTAGCTGTGGTTTTGCACCTGCAATGACTCCATGCCTGATTTGTGAGTTTTCTGGTGTCTGTTTCTTTGTCATTAACTATTAAGTCTTTGAAATCAAGGAGGAAACAATTATTTTGGTCTTATTCATGCATTTCATTCAGCCAGGAACCTAAACTTCCACTCTTTCTGATACTTGCCCTAACTTGTGATAAGTTTTGCAAAAAAGTGAGCATGAATTGAGGGAAAAGCTCTTTTCCTCCAATTTCTCCTTTTTCACTTCCACATTAGTACTATTATACCTTTGGCATTCTGTTTTATTACAGTGCCCTTCTAGTTAGAAGCTTAAAGCTGCATTTTTTTCTTTGTCATGTATGTTTTATTGGGATATTTCCTTTTTTTCACTGCATCCCTTCAGCTTGGATGGTGAGTGGTTATCACTCATACTTTCTTAGCATTAAGCACTGATATACAAACAATAATGCAAATTGTTATATTTAATTTTTTCTTCCCTCCAGCTCACCTTTCTTGTGCTGCGCCTCATCTGTGATACATACACTGGACACTTAGCAACATGTGGTCATCTCTAGGGGTCATTCTGTAATAGTGCGTATAAAATTAAAATCAGTTTTTCAGGTCAAGAGGAGGGCACAGCATTGAAGTTTTAGGAGTTTTAATTCATAAAACTCAAGCTCTGTTATGTCATTTTTAAGATATTCCTCAAGGCCATTGATTTTAGTGGCAGTTTGTTGAGTAAATACTTAATTTACATGTGGCAGACTTTCAGTTCAGATATACCAGGTGATTGCCCAGGGGAGATAATGTTTAAAAGCTTCTTAGTATGTGGGTGTTTTAAGGCTATAATCAACTAAACATTCAGTAATTTGGGCAGTGAAACCAGAAAGTTGGCAAGACCTCAGCTTTACCTAATAAGTGTGCCTGTGCCATAGTTAAATAGGAGCATTTACAAGGGGCCTCCAAGGAAAATCTAGGAGCCAGAAAAGTGGTGTAAGTAAGTGACTGTCCTGTGCTCCAGTAGTTCAAGTTTGCGTGGGGCTGGAGGGAACACTGTTGGAGACTTTGAAGAAACCGTACCTTTGCTTAAATATATTCTATTCAGTAGGGGTTGTTTGTTTGTTTGTTTTTCCTTAAATGTCCAGTAGGAAATATGCCTGAACTCCTTAAAAAGGCAGATGGTAAAATTGAGAACCTTCAGTAGGACTGTGGAGCTTCAAGGGATTAAATCTGGATCATCCGCAGGAAGGATGTAGATGTAGTGGGCCGCCATTTTGAAAGGAGCAATTTCAATCCTGTGACAGGTTCCCTCTGATATTAATGTAGTCAGTGAACCGGGAGGCAGCACTGAGGCAATTAATACCTTTCCTGCTAATAGCAAATACTTGGGTGGTGGTTGCTTTGGAGGAACAAAACAGAGAGGAGTTTTGATAAAATACCACTAGAAGCATTAGAATCTTCCTCTAAATTAAACAAACAAAAATTGTGTTTTTATTGGTAGAAATTATTTTTAATTTTAAACTTTGTTCACCTAGTCTTTTGCCCATAGGAAGAGAAAGTAGAATTTGTCTTTTTTGGTATCTGCATCATATACAATGATGACTATACATTCATTTTAAAAAATAATAAAAATATTTGTCTTGGGACCCTTGGGTGGCTCAGTAGGTTTAGAGTCTGCCTTCGGCTCAGGTCATGATCCTAGGATCCTCCACAAGGAGCTCCTTGCTCAACAGGGAGCCTGATTCTCTCTCTGCCTGCCACTCCCCCTGCTTGTGCTCCCTGTCTCTCTCTCTCTCCTTCTTTGACAACTAAATAAAAAAAAAAATCTTAAAAGAAATACTTTTCTCATTTACCCATGGACCTAACATATCACCATTACCCTGACACCCAAGCTCACCACTCCAAAGTTCAGTAAAGAACCCCCAGGTTTTATTCATCTGCCAAGGAGGGAAAAGCACCACAGTCAATTACTCTGGTAATTTTCAGCTAAAAATAGCATTAGCTCTACATATGTTTCTAGTACCCAAGATCCTGAAATATTTTAAAATTAACCTCAGAAGTTTCCAGAATTATTTTTGGCCCCACTATTCACTTCTTTAGCAAATATTTAATATTCAATTTATTCATTCCACAGAGGTTTACTGAGCATCTACCATATGCTAGTACTGGAGATACAATGGTAAAGTGACCAGAAAAGTTCCTGCCCCAGGTTTCAGGTTTTGCTTTATGAGTTTCTGTAGCATATATTTGTTTCATTTGAGTTTCTGGACAAACCCACCTGACAAAGTGGTTCTTGATGCGACCATGATAGCAAGAATGGATACCACCATCCACCTCTGTAATGACCCACATAAGTGAGGGAAATAAGCAGCAGTTTATCCCAGAAGCATCTAGTGTGTTCAGTCTTATTACCGTGGAGGTTACCCAGAAGTCTTTGGCATGCGGTCTGTACTTTCTAGTATGTATAGTCTCAGGAATATGTAATTTAGACCACTTACAATTAAAACTTATTTTAGAAGAATGAAGTTTGATTACCTTATGGACATACATAATCTGTAAGTTGAAATCAACAGCTAATAAAGTACTACTAATTAACTAATAACAAAACAATGGATATCGAATCCAGCTAATCTTTAGAACCACCTGGGGAAACATCTAGAAATACAGATTCCTGGGGCTCTCCACAGACCAATTCAGCTTGAATAACTTGGGGTGAAGTGTAGGGCTCTGTTTGGCCACTGTGAGGAGAGAGGAAGGGCAAATCCTTTACTGAATTGACAGAAATCACTCCTAATCAAGACACTGTGGGTTGGACACTGGTAAAGAGCTCTTATGGTAAGAGTATGCATTCCAAAGTAGCACATTTTTCTGTTTCAACAATTGTGACTTTCAAAAGGACAAGTCTGGATTGGGGGCATCCTGTTGTACAGTGAGGAGCATTGATGTATAAAGAGAAAATAAATACATCCTGCCACGTCAATGCACAGTCAGCACTGTTCCTGCCTTCCAGATTCTGTGACACTCAGGATGGATCCAGAAAGGTTTAGTTCATAAAGCTGTCTTTTGTTTCACCAATTTCCTACATTTAATAGAAACCATGCATCTTTGACATCTTTTAACATGTTTTTTGCTTGTCTGTTTGCTTGTTTATTATCAGCCATTTATCAAACGTCTATATTCAAGCAGATTTTATTAGACATTAAAAAAAATAACAAAAAGGAGACTGTCTTACAGAATTTCATATTTTTTTCTTTTAAACACCAAGGAAGGTTAGCCAATAGAACAATAACTTCACCTCCTTTCAAAATGGCTTAATCATTTTCATACTCAGAAACTCTAAGTCATGACACAAATGGTACAGATTCTCATTGAACTATGTAGAATGGGAAAAACTTACTAGATTTGGTTTCCACCCTTTTCTCTCAGAATTTCTTTGCTATTACGTTCCTTCTTACACCTTGATCCCAACCCTGGTTGCATTTTAGAATCATCTGAGAGCTTCTGAAAAGTACAGTTGCCTAGGCCTTCCACCTGGAACAATTAGATTAGAATCTTTGGGGTTGAGGTTAGGCATCGTATATTCTAAAGCTTCTTGTGTGGTTCTGATGTCTGGCCCATGTTCACAGCTCCTCTCTAAACAAAACAGGGTCCTCTCTCCATGAAGACCCATGCTTGGTGCTTCCTCACCTACGTATGTGAAGTTTCCTCCTACCAGAACACCCCTTCTGTTCCAATCATGCCTTCACCATACCCCCCCCTTCAAGATCCAGTTCAGATGCCATTTCTTTGGATAACCCATTTTATTTTATTTGTTTTTTAAAAAGATTTTTATTTATTTATTTGTCAGAGAGAGAGCAGAAGTATGGAGAGCTACAGGCAGAACAGGCAGAGCAGGCAGAGGGAGAAGTAGGCTCCATGCCGAGTAAGGAGCTGGCTGTAGGCCTTGATCCTAGGACCCTGGGATCATGACCTGAGCCGAAGGCAGACGCTTAACCAACTGAGCCACACAGACATCCTTTGTTAACCCACTTTTGAATGTGTTAGGTACAAAGTAAATTGTACCTCCTCTCAATTCTTTAGAACTTTTTCTGTCCTTTCAGTTCACTAGCTAGTTTCCCATTTCTGTACATATTGTATTTTTCCACTCACACTTCAATTAACCTGTAAGCATTTTAATGACAAGAAAACCATCTTTCTGATTCATTTTTATATCTCACAGTGCCCAGTAGTTACTCAGTAAATGCCAGATTCAGAAAAGGGGGATGGAAGGAAGACTGAAGAGGCAACAGACTTACAAATGTTCATTCAGCTCACCTTTTTCTCTGTACTCATCCTGGATTAGTTCATATTCTCTCTTTCTCTTTCCTGAAGGTTGGGGTGAAGTAAGACCTCTCAGATTTTTTTTTCCCACATAAATATGCATTCTCTTAGTTCTATCTTTGCCTAAATCAGGCAGTTGCAATATTTAAAACATCAACACAGAAACTTGCTAACTACAGGATTTCTATCTAGTTCTAGTCCTGTTGGTCTTTACCTGGATTATTGTTATGCTAGAATCTTCTCTACTTAGTCCTCCCTAGTCTGTCCTAATTTAGTCCCTCTCATTCTCTTAAAACATAACTTTTAGGGTGCTTGGGTGGCTCAGTCAGTTGAGCATCTGATTCTTGATTTCAGCTCAGGTCATGATCTCAGGGGTATGAGATAGGGCCCCATGTGGGGCTCCAAACTCAGACCAGAGTCTGTCTGGGATTCTATCCCTCCCTCTCCCTCTGCCCCTCTCCCCACAGCCCAACATGTGTATACGCTCTCCCATTTTCTCTCTCAAATAAATAAATAAATAAAATCTACAAAAAACAAAACAAAGCAAAATAAAAAAAAATATCACATAACTTTCATCTTGTTATTTCCCTGCACAAGAGCTTTGGTGTATCCCCATTTCCTCCCAAGTCTAGTTCACGATCCTCAACAGTCCTACATTCAAGCCTTTCCATGACCTCTTCATGCTTAGTTCCTCTCAATGCTATCCTCTCACCATTCCCTCTCCACTGGCTCCTACCCCAGATCAAATATCATCTCTCCTTCCACTGAATTCCCAAAGCATTTCTATTTTTTGCAATATATCACTTTCTGCTTTATACTGCAGTTATATTTTTTACATGCCTATTTCCCTTAAAGCACTATAAGCTTAATAAAGGTCAAGGCTTGAACTCTTGCTCATCTTTAGATCTCCTACGGTGTCTCATAATATTTACATTTAAGCTCCATTGCTAGACTCCACCAATAATGAACTATGTGACTTTGAATAAGTCATTAAACATGTTTGAGTCAATTTACCCATAAACCAAAAACATTTTTTAAAAGACTTATTTTATCTATTTTAGAGCGAGAGAGCATGAGTGGGAAGTGCAGAGGGAGAGAGTATCTCAAGCAAAATCCACGTTCAGCATGGAGCCCCATGCGGGTCTCGATCCCATGACCTGGAGACCAGACTCAGAGACCACGATCTGAACTGCAACCAAGAGTTAGATGTTCAACTGACTGTGTTGCCCAGGTCCCCCTCAACAACATGTTCTAATTCAACAGTCTTAATTTCAGCAGGTTTAAATTATATATTTCTGGGTTCATACAACACTTGCAAGCATATGCCAAAATTAGGATTTCTGCGTAACCTTTAAAAAACTAAAATTATGGCTTCACTAGCTGTTTTCACTGATAAATTCTTGTACTAATTTCCTGACTTATTTGGATCAATATAGAATGAGGTGGCTATTCTCATTCTGGCTATCATTATATACCAAGTATCAGTGACATAATCTGCTTCTCAATTTTTAATTAGTGTAGTGTTATTTTTGTGTGTTTGGAGGGAATCATTCATTTATTCCATGATACTTATTAAGCGTCCATTAACCAGGCATTTTTTTCCAGGTGATGCGGTATCACATTTAGTGAACAGAAGGAGGGAGGGGAGAAAAGCTGGTGCCATTAAGGAAGATTTTTCCTATTTTTAACTGTTCTATACAATCTGTCCCTCCAATTAGTAGGTCATGAAGGTTTTAGACCACCCATATTATTTTAAGACTCAAGGAAACTCTCCCATGGTTAGTGCTTCTTAAAAGCAAAATCCCATTTTTTTTTTCATTTGTCCAGATAATGTAGGGAGTGAGTGCAAAGTGCTTCCACTCAATCCTTCTAAGATAATACATTGGAAACATTTTGGTGGGTGTGAATCACTCAGACAAGCATTCTTCACTCAAAAATAGAAACCAGCTTTATTTGTTCCAGATGTTATACAGCTGCAGGGAAGTTAAAGCCAGTGGTCCTGTTTTCAATGCAACCAAACTCTTATTGCATTTGGAATTTCTTAACCAATGAACTCATATTACTCGTTCTAAGATCTGCACAATTTTCTTTTTTCCACTGTTACCATTCACAAACAACTATGTTTCATGGGAACCACTTTTCAGAGTTAATGAGTCCACATCTGTGTTATACAGAGGAAAGACATCCTGTTTATCACAGTTTCCACCTTTCATTTATCTTGACCTTTTAAAAATTTAAGTGTAAAATATTTATTTTTTTAATGATTTTACTTATTTATTTGAGAAAGAGGAACTGCACAAGTAGGAAGGGGAGCAGGAGAAAGGGAGAAGCAGGCTCCTCTAGGATCTGGAGATCATGACATGAGCCCAAGGCTCCAAGTCCAACTGACTAAGCTACCTGGGCAACCAGTGTAAAATATTTCAAAGGGATTATTTGAAGGAAATGACAAGGAGAGTTGAGTTTTGTTGTTCTTACAGTATTTTAGAGCATATTATGGTGTTATAAGTTATGGTATTGATTTTATTTATTTTTTTAACTTAATTTAATTTAATTTTTTTCAGTGTTCCAAAATTCATTGTTTATGCACCACACCCAATGCTCGATGCAATATGTGCCCTCCATAATACCCACTACCAAGCTCACCCAACCCTTCTGCTCTCAATCTCCCTATGTCCTCCGAGTTATTCCTTATGCACCACAAGTAAATGAAACCATATGATAATTGAGTCTCTCTGCTTGACTTATCTCACTCAGCATAATCTCTTCCAGTCCCATCCATGTTGATACAAAAGTTGGGTATTCATCCTTTCTGATGGAGGCATAATACTCCATTGTATATATGGTCCATATCTTCTTTATCCATTTGTCTGTTGAAAGGCATCTTGGTTCTTTCCACAGTTTGGTGACTGTCGCCATTGCTGCTATGAACATTGGGGTACAGATGGCCCTTCTTTTCACTACATGTGTATCTTTGGGGTGAGTACCCAGTAGTGCAATTGCAGGGTCATAGGGAAGCTCTATTTTAATTTCTTAAGGAATCTCCACACTGTCTTCTAAAGTGGTTGCACCAACTTGCATTCCCACCAATAGTGTAAGAGGGTTCCCGTTTCTCCACATCCTCTCCAACACTTGTTGTTTACTGTCTTGTTGATTCTGGCCATTCTAACTGGTGTGAGGTGGTATCTCAGTGTGTTGTTGTTTTTTTTTTTTAAGATTTTATTTATTTATTTGCCAGAGAGAGAGAGAGAGAGAGAGCAAGCGGAGGCAGAGGGAGAGAAGCAGGCTCCCCGCCGAGCAAGGAGCCCAATGTGGGACTCAATCCCAGGATGCTGGGATCATGACCTGAGCCGAAGGCAGCTGCTTAACCAACTGAGCCACCCAGGCGTCCCTCTCAGTGTGGTTTTGATTTGAATCTCCCTGATGGCTAATGATGATGAACATTTTTTCATGTGTCTGTTAGCTATTTGAATGTCTTCTTTGGACAAGTGTCTGTTCGTGTCTTCTGCCCACTTTTTAGCGTGATTATCTGTTTTGTGTGTGATGAGTTTGAGAAGTGCTTTATAGATCTTGGATATCAGCCCTTTGTCTGTAGTGTTATTTGCGACACTAAAACCCATTCTATGGGTTGCCTCTTTGTTTTGTTGACTGTTTCCTTTGCTGTGCAGAAGCTTTTGATCTTGATGAAGTCCCAAAAGTTCATTTTTGCTTCTGTTTCCTTTGCCTTTGGAGACATATCTTGAAAGAAGTTGCTGTGTCCAATGCCAAAGAGGTTACTGCCTATGTTCTCCTCTAGAATTCTGATGGATTCCTGTCTCACATTGAGGTCTTTTATCCATTTCGAGTTTATCTTTGTGTATGGTGTAAGAGAATGGTCGAGTTTCATTCTTCTACATATAGCTGTCCAATTTTCCCAGCATCATCTATTGAAGAGACTGTCTTTTTTTCACTGTATATTTTTTCCTGTTTTGTCCAAGATTATTTGACCATAGAGTTGAGAGTCCATATCTGGGCTCTCTACTGTGTTCCATTGGTCTATGTGTCTGTTTTTGTGCCAGTATTGGTGTTCATTTTAGGTTAGAATTTCAAATAAAATTATTAATAATAACATTAAGTATAAAAATACAACTTATCATTGTGCATTTGTAATTTTAAAATCTTGACAGCTTGTTTTTTGATTATTCTGTAGGTCTGTAAGAGATGCTATGTGGGTGCATGAAAGATAAAAGGATCATAGCTCTTAGAAGAAGGTAAGTTCAGGTATTATGTAGATGTACATGCTAATTTCATATCTAGTCCATAAAAATTAAAATATATGTGTTATATTTTGTTTGAGGTCAAATGTTTGAGAACACTGTTTGATAACAGAGTGCCAGATCTCTTGAGATTATTGTCCTTTTAAGGAGAAGCTTTGCTCTATTTGTGGTTCATAGATAATCTGAAATAGAAGCACACTGGCTGTTTGAGAAAATACGTATGCCTGGGACCAGTTGAGTCAGAATCTCTGAGAACTGGGGCTGTACAGGAGACTTTAGAGATCAGGAAACAGCAGCAACACTCACATCTTCCGTTTGTGAATGTGAAAACTCTGAGAAGTTAAGTGAATTTCGCCAGGCCAGGCAGCCAATTAATTATAAAGTAAGGCATAGAATTTTGTTTATTGGTGTTGAAACTAGCATTTTTTTTCCAGTAGGTCAACTATAAGATTTATCTTCGAAAAGATAAAATTAAAAGAAAACTTAAATATAAGTATCTAAATTTTATCAGGTGTCCCATCCAGTGGTTCTTTTATAACTAATGCCTTTAAATATTTTCCTCTCATCACTAATTAACTGGACCCTATTCTTTCTCCAGGATTTGGAAATACCTTTCCTTCGACTCATCGTGAATCTTTTGAATTATGATGAAATTATAATCAAAATATCTCTCACCCCACCCCCTAGGGACACCTGGGTGGCTCAGTTCCTTAAGCATCTGCCTTCAGCTCATCTCATGATCCAAGGCTCCTGGGATTGAGTATTGCATTAGACTCCCTGCACAATGGGGAGTCTGCTTCTCTCCGTCCCCCTGCTCCTTCTTTCTAGCATTCAAATAAATAAATAAATAGTCTAAAAAACAAACAAACAACCTTCCTCCCTTAAAGAAGAAAATGTTATATTTCATGTATTAAAAATTAAATCTTTGAAGTCTCATGATTAATTATTTAGGAAGTGAGTGATTTAGTTAACTTATTAAACCATGTTGAAGAAACAGTTTTTATTCAATAATGATTCCACAAAGACTGTAAAAACTATAATTCATGCCATACATTCTTGAAATATGTATATGCCATTAGTTAAAATATAGCCATAAAGTAGTTTAAGTGTGGTATCATTCAAAACTGATTCAAAAATTTGGCTAAAAAAAAATGGCTAATGAAGCCATTAATACTTTTGTCTTTAACCCTCTAAGAGTAAAAGTCTCTGTGAATATAATTTATTAAGTTTCCTGTACTTTGCCTTAATTTTGACATACATTTGTGAGAAGGAAAGAGGCACCACTAGAGTGAAGGTGTGCTGATATTTATGAATTCATAATAATTATGGCTGTAATGATTCACAGGTTCAACCCTTCATTTTACTACTGAGAAACCCTAGACCAATTAAAGGGGTAGTGTTCTTTTTTCTTAATTCTATTTATTTAAGTAATCTCTACAACCCCAAGTGGGGCTGGAACTCACCATCCTAAGATCAAGAGTTGTTTGCTCCTCCTACTGAGCCAGCCAGGTGCCCCAAGAGTAGTGCTCTTTTGAAGGAGATAACATTGTGTCAGAAACCGCTAGTTTCTACTCACCCATCTTTTCTCCCTTCTCCAGAACTTCTGATTTCAGCTAGGTATATGACCACCTGAATAAAGATTATATTTCCCAGTCATCCATGTAGATAGATATTGCCATGTGACTAAGCTCTTGCCATGGAATATAAGTGAACCTTTGAGTGGTAGCTTTTGGGTAACTTCCTTAAAAGGCACTTCCTTTGCACCGTCTGAACTCCTCCATGAATTCTGTTTGAAATGTGGTTGTTTTGACTGGAGATCTGTTTTGATCCAAGAGGATGAGGGCCCTTTTGGCCTAGATGACCGTGGAGTAGCCGTTCAAACTTTGGACTGACAATTGAGACTCATACATGAGAAAGAAAGAAGCTTCTGTTAAGTCACTGTGTTGGAGTTGTAACTGATTGCAGACAATAACCCATTTCTTACTACAGGATTTCTCTTTTCATTCTTTGAGCATGTAATTTTACGCAATTTTTATGAGCAAGAAATTTTACTAATTGGATATGAAACAAAATAATTTTATTATTATTATTTTAATTTTAAATTTCTAAAAAGTTTTGGGAAAGTTTTTAGAACCAGACTTCCATTTTTCCTTTCGTCCATCCTTGTCTCTATCCCAGGCATATCATACAATTCCTTTCTTTCACTGTGAAAGAATACTCTTCTTGGCTTGGATTTTAGACTGATGCTGTCATATGAGTAATATGTTTTCCAAAATTTAAAAAAAATTTTTAATTTTTTAAAAAATTAATGCCTAAGCAACTCAAGAACATATGACTTTAAATCAAGTTTTAACCTTCCCCCACAAACATACAAGTCATGATTAAAAGTCATGATGCAAACACAGTCATTGAAAATATGTAAGATGTAAATATTCGTCCTTGAACAAATACAAAATATCATGGCACATGTCTTTAAAATATTTAAATAAAATGTATTTCCTAAGTTAACACTTAGAAATACACAAAGGGTAATACTGTTTTCGGTGTTAGCTACATATAAAAAGGGATGTTAGAATTCTAGGAATCTTTCTGAGGTGAGAGTCTCCCTTCCATAAATAGTTCATCTTCCCATTTAGAGCAAAAAGTACTGGACATCCCCAGGATCAGAGCACACAAATGCATTGCCCGATGGCTGCTTGGTCTAACTTAGCTGGTAGGCTTGGAGAAGCTTTCTCACTTGTGAGTGCTATTTAAATTCCCTCCAAACTCTTCCTTACTGATTTCTGATAACAGATTAAGTTTGGAGTTTTTTTCTTAAGGAATAATGAATACCTTATGTTTCAACATAGTCTTTGATTTCTAGGTTTAAATTACTGAAGAGTGTCAAATATTTAACAGATTTTTTAATAGTGGAAAAAATACAATAAAATTCAGAGAGATATACAAATGTAAAAGCAGTCTTACCTTTGGATCCACGTTGAGAATTTTTCTGTCTCTTTTGTATTTGAAAAGTAAGCCTTCTGGATTATCAGCAATCACTTGATAATTGGGAGTTGAATTGCAAACAGCAATATGACTGTCCCAGTTGTAAAAGCTAGAAAAACAAATATTTATTAAAAATTAATATGTATGATACAATAAATTAACAAATATATTTTAGAAAGTATTTAGGGCAGTTCAGTTTTCCGATAAATGAATTGGATCATAGTCTGTATAACCATGTAAGACACATGTGTGATTAAAATTCTTGCAGAAGAGATAAGACTAGGTCATTCTCAAATTATTTAAATACATATTTATGACTATTTTGCATAACTTCCTGGTTTGGACACTTTATGAACTAGGACTTAGTCCAGTATTACACTCCCCAGGAAGTCAAGAAGAAAACTGGTGCAGTTTGAAGCTGTTTCTTCCCGCTCAGATTCAGCATATTAGGAGCCCGTTTCCTGGAAGGAAAGGCGGGCTAAGTCACCTCTTTTCATTCAAAACAAATTATTTCAGGGGCGCCTGGGTGGCTCAGTGGGTTAAAGCCTCTGCTTTCAGCTCAGGTCATGATCCCAGGGTCCTGGGTTCGAGCCCCTCATCGAGCTCTCTGCTCAGCGGGGAGCCTGCTTCCTCCTCTCTCTCTGCCTGCCTCTCTGCCTACTTGTGATCTCTGTGAAATAAATAAATAAAATCTTTAAAAAAATTATTTCATTTCTTTCAGGCTTTGTTTTTAATCATATGTTTCCCAGGGAGTGAGGAAACTATGGGAATGTGAGAGGTACCATAGGCCAGGCATGATGTGGTGCATTCTAGCCCTACACCCACAGGAAGTTGCACTCACTTCACAGACCAACAAGTGGGCTAGGGGAGGTCAACTGGCATGGAGAAGGCCCTGCACCTAGCATGTGACAGGGCTGATATTTCAACCCAGATCTGTACATTTCAAAGCACAAATAGTTCAACATTGCCTGCATTTTACATCCCCCCCCCTTTTTGGTCGATCTATGGAAACTTTCTATTTTTTCCATGTCTTGCTTTATACTTACTTGTCAAAAATTAATATAATAACTGTAATATGAGTTGTAAGAATACTTAATGTATTAATTTCACATATCTTATTCCTATTAGCACATTTCTAATATTATGTTAATATGTTCAAGTATTAACATGTTTCTAATATGTCTATTATCCTATTTCTGGGTTGTTTTGCCCTTTATGATTCCCTTATTCATTTTCAAAGAGTAGATTTCATTGATTAAACTCACTTTGAATTATAGTATTTTCTGAGGCACCAATTTCTGTGTCATTCCCTGAAAATGTAATGTTTACCCTCATATTTTTCAATACTTAGAAAAGGCTCATTACATCAATCATATATATCATTGGGAGCATACTAATGAGAACTATTTTCTCTCTTCCCCTACTGTTTGTTTTATGGCCAAGACATAGGATTATCTGCCCTTTCTGATGCACAGAGTTAGAAAAAGTGGTTTTCTAATCATCTTTGTCTGTTGAGTATGTCCTCCCCAAGAGAGCAGGAATGAGTATTTGATTGGTGAATAGAGGAAAGGAGCTGAGCATTTCATGACTTTCTAGGTCCTTACCTTAGCCTTCAAAAGTGAAGTTTATCATGGCAGCCTCTACCCCCACTAGGTAAGGTAGCAGTGGTGAAGTTATTAGGAGCCAATCTGACTGTGCACCCAAGCTATGTTCTCAAGTTCACTTTAATCCATGAAAAAAGACTGCTAAGTTGGAACAGGGAACAATGGGTGTGATTCTAACATTTTATATATCTCTCTAAATAATTATTTATGAGATATATAGCTATAGATAATCCCATAAAATGCCTGAGTTCTAGCTTAGCTGTGCTTAGAGTGGCATGATTTATATCACACATTCCTATCTTGTTGCTCAGATCTCAAATTGAAAGTCTTATTAAAGTCTAGGCAGGAAAAAATACATATATGCACATACCCTTTATATAAAAAAGTTAATTTGTATAGCACGTGGTACTTTTGATGAGCAATTTAGGTTGTTTTTCAATACTTTCATTCTTCTAGGCAAGGATGGGAAACAGGTTTCATTTTGCATGTCAATTCTAAGAGCTGATAAGTATTAGTATTTAATAAGGAAAATTGACAATAATTACCATGTGCTGGGTACTGTACTGAGCCTAATGGATATATTGTCTCATTTAGTCCTATCACCAACCGCAGGAAACACGTACAGAATGATCAAATTTTATACATGCAGAGCCCAGGTGATCTTAACATGTGCTTGTGAATGAAAATGAGGGAAAGATACAAAAATGTGGGTTTGATGTTCTGAGGAGGGATGTCAGCAAGATGGTAGCCTAGGGCTATTCTCCAATTTCTGGTATGGATTCTTCAGTGGACAGAACTACTTACCAGGATATAAAATATAAAAGGAAGGAGTTGGGGGAAAGAGGGTGGTCAGTTTTGGACATGTTGAACTTGAAATCCTCCTGAAACATCTGACTTTTATTGAATTTTTAGTGTCTATCAGTGGCCTTTGCTAGTTCATCTACACTACGGTTTCACCTTCTCGAGGCCTTGAGCTCCTTGGCTCACCGTCCTCCTAACGTACAACCACTATTTCCTTCCTTCTTTACTTACCCATGATTCACAAGATCCTTGTCAATCGTCACAGCTTTATCATTCAATGGACCCTATTTATATTGAAAAGTACCAGTTTCAAAATTGATTCAAATGTTTATCTTCTCCATTACTCCCCATGGTCTCTGAAAACTCTTGCTGAAACAACAGTACCACTGATACAATTCTAAATTCCAAATTTCTAACCTCGGTTGGATTTCAGGCACTACAGAGCAATTTTTTACATGTTTCTAGTTATCTTCTCTGTCATTTATTATACAGCTCCTGCCGCCCATTCCTCCACTTTCCTCCTTAGTCTCAAAAGATGACTTTACCTCTTACTTTATTAGGAAAATAAAGGACACTAAATGGAAACTAATGATCAATATCCTGTTCCATGAGTAGCAAATTTGTTTATATTGACGATGTCCTCTACCTCCTTCCATTCAACTCAGAGGAATTAGGTATCCCTCTTCCTTTCCGGAAAAAAATCATATCCATATACGTTCTAAATTTCATCCTTTATGGCCTTTTTAATTACTTCAATAATCATCTAAAAATTTTCTGATATAATCAAATTCATCTCACCATATATTTTTCCCCAGGACTAATAAACACATATCAATGTTCCCAACTAAACAAAGAAGAGAAAAGAAAAGAAGGGAGAAAGGAAGGGAGGGAGGGAGGGGGGAAGGAAAGGAAGAAAGAAAGAAGGAAAGAAAGAGAGAGAGGAAGAAAGAAAGGAAAGAAGAAAAGAAGGAAAGAAAGAAAAGAAAGAGAAAGAAAAGAGGAAAAGAAAGGGAAAGGAAGAGAGGAAGGAAGGAATGAAGGAAAGGAAGAAAGAAGAAAAGAAGTAGAAAGAAAAGGAATAGGAAAGAGAAAGGGAAGAAGAGAAAAGAGATTTCAAAACTTCCTCCAAATCAGATTTTCTCCAGGCTGTCACATTTTTCTCCTAATACATTAAAATTAAATCCCTCTTCTTTATGCCAATTTGCCCCACACCCTGAGCTCCATCGCTCTCACCTGAGCTGATGATCCACATCACCTGCTTAATCATACCTACGGAGATAAACCACAGACTCCCCAATCTCAATATACCAACAAATATTTATTCCTTGCTGTACTCTCCATGTCAATAAGCAACACTCAATACATGTTTATTGGTTAAATACATGATCTTTACCCATCTCTACTATTATTATTTATAATTCAATTAATAATACTTTCAGTTACTACAGAATTAAAGATGATGCAAGAGAAATTATTTTAAGAGGAAATAAAGATAATTGATCTAAACCCTGATGCAATGATTTCAATTTTCTCTTATGTGAAGTCAGAAGTTGAACTATATATTTCAAAGGCTCTTTACAATGCTAATATTCCATGATTATAAAAGCCTCTTTTGATTCAGTGAGTTTTAACACATTATTCGATTTATGTCTAAGTGTTCACAACTTGAAAATACTTACAGAAAAGTTTAAACATACTGTATTTATAAGATAGAAGAACATCTGAGGTAATTTATGTAAAATCATTGAAGCTTTGGCAATAAAAGAACAATTTTCCACTTACTCCGTATGATAAACATCCTGGACATTTTAGTGTATAGGTATGAGAGTACTTATACACAACTTACACAAATAAATTGTAGTAATAAAATGAAATCTGGAGAAACTGTGTTCATTAAGTGATAAGGGGACCTCATGTATGTTTTTGGAAACAATTACATGTTTGTCATTTATTTTCCATGACAGTTGTTGATATCAGAGAAAACATTCTGATGACATCACAGGGCAACAGAGCTTTGGACCACCAGGGGGAGTAAATTTCAAAGTCATTGTCCAGAATACCTTGTTTTGCTCACTACTTTCCTTCAAATGGAATGGAAAGGACATACTACTGGAAATTACGAAAGCACAAAATGGCCAATGCTATTAAAGATTTTAAAAATGCACATAAAATACATTAAAGAAAGTTAAGGCCTTAGGGAGAATATAGAATAACATAATGATTGTTTGGTCACCAGTACGTAAAACATAGAGAAAAAATGAAATCACTACCACATAAACATGAAATTTGACATCACAGAGAACACATCACTGGAATTGAAGCTATTATCCTCTCAGGGATTTTCCCCATGAATACGATCAACAATTTATAATAATTAGGAAGAACTTCTGTTTCAATCTCCATTAATAATACAATCTTTTTAAGTTGTATACAGTAGGACCAGTAGGCTTTTATAGCACTTAAGACTTGCATAGGGTTATAAAACTAAAGCACATTCCCTTTGAGATAAAAAGAAAGAAGGTGCATTTATAAAATACAATTTGTTGGACAAAGACATACTCATATTTAAAGGAAATTTGTAAAAATAGAGATAAAATTAAAATCCTACAGAACTAGTTTTGTTAAATCAAAAGATTTTTTTGAAAAATGAAAAAATCAGGAGATTTCATATCAATCACAGGGACACTTAATTGTTAAACTTTATTGTCTCCTTTTTAAAATCTCTGTGTAGACAGCCTATAAGTAAGATGACCTTATAATTTTGCTGTCCAAACTGGGATCCTCTTGGAAAAGATAGGGTTGCTCTTAATAATTATTCCAAGACAACAAAAGTGAGCTCAGGTGATGCTGGACAAGCCGAGATGGAGACATGTGGTCGATACACCACAAATCTAAAAATTTAAACAGTGCAGTTTTAGAGTTGATTTATCCAGTGTTTATGTAAAACGCTTCCAAAGTTTTGCCATAGATTTGCCAAAGATACGATAAAGATGTTTAAACAATGCTAAAGCATGTTTTCTTATGGTTGACTTTTAAAAAAATTTTATTGCTGTGGAAAAATTATACGAAATTGCACTTGTGGTATAGAGACATGAAATTTAATCTAGAATAATAAATATTCTTGCTCGGGTGCCTGGGTGGCTCAGTGGGTTCAGCCTCTGCCTTCAGCTCAGGTCATGATCCCAGGGTACTGGGATCGAGCCCCGCATCGGGCTCTCTGCTCAGCGGGGAGCCTGCTTCCTTCTCTCTCTCTGCCTGCCTCTCTGCCTACTTGTGATCTCTCTCTCTCTGTCAAATAAATAAATAAAATCTTTAAAAAAAACCCAATCTTGCTCTTTTTTATTTTTCAAATAGTATCAAAGTAGCATAACATTCTATAATAACTAATTTTCTCAAATATCATATTCCATATAAAAATATATGTTTGATCAATCATTTTGGTTGGTAAGAATATGAAGTCTAAAGTTTAGTGTTTCTTTAAGTTAGTTAAGTTGGTTCCTTTTTTATGGCCAAATATTATATCTCTAAATTCAATCAGTTATTCAACAAATGCTTATGCAAGTTGGGAAAATACAGATAACTGTACTATTTTGCACTGCACTATAACTACTAAAATACTTGAGAACATTAAAATCCCTGGTGACAGATATTCAGGGTGTCATTCAGTTCAATCAACACAATTTTGAGCATCTAGTTTGTGCCAGGAATGATCCTGAGTATTTAACAATAACACACACACACACACCAAAAAACAGATTTTACCTTCAAGGAACTCACAGTCTATGAGACATCAGAAATATGAACAAAAGATTATAGTACAGCATGAAAAATGATACAGTAGAAATATATGTTAAGGTACTTTTGGACTATAGGGGTCAAAAAAGAATATATGTCTTGGTCAAATATATTTCTAGTGAGATTTTCCTGATGGAAAGTAATAGGGTCAAGCATTCTAGGTGGAAAGGCTAGTAACAAAGTAGATTTGGTAAGAATTGAAAAATATACATATATCAGTTCTTACCACTGTGAGAAATTTTCAGTCATACACTGGGAGGTAAGGCAGAAGGTAAATTCCTGTAAGCTGAAAATTAAATATGAAATATGATTCTTAACTGTTTCCTACTAAAATGCAGAAACTGTGTGTGCCTTCCCTTTGGGGACAGAGTGTGCTCGGTGAAGAAAACAAGGAGAGCTAGTAAGGCTGGGTCTCCTATCTCCTGTGGCACAGGGATAGAAGGGAGAGCTCACTGCTGGCCGTCACTCTCAGTGAGGCTCACTGCTGGCCGTCACTCTCAGTGCTCACTTGTGCAAGAAGACAGATGACCTGTTCGGCATGAACCAAAAGTCTGATGTCAATGGACGGACTCTGGTCGTAGAAAGCACTGAAGGAATGATGAGTAGAATTTAACACCTGGGATCCCTGACTAATTATAAGAGATTCTCAAGGGTAGAGAATAATACAGCCAAATGAGAGGATTTCTTGGGTCACCCCCAAGGAGCTCCTTGTTCAGAGGGACCCTTCTTACAGGTAGAGACTGTGAGGATTTCATGCCAGTTTCCATCCTCCTAAACTGTAGACTGGTCTCCTCACTGGGGACCCCAGCGCTCTGATGGGGCATCTGGGATTTCCAGCCCCACGCAGTGGGAAAGGAGCGGGTGATAGTAACAGGTGAACACATTACCGGATCTCCCCCAAGACAGGGCTATGGAAATAGATTTACAAGTTACACAAAGCTCTTTCTGATTTTTCAATCAGAGCAATTATTAGAAACATTTTGGAGTGCCTGTCAGTTGCAAATCCTAGAGTGAGAACCTCAAGGTCAAGCAGGAATGCCACCAGCTGCTCCTACAGCAACTGGGCTATGTGGCCATTTGTGGTAAAGAGACTGAAGCAGCAGAAATTTCTCAAAGCAGGGGTGCCTGGGTGCCTCAGTGGGTCAAAGCCTCTGCCTTCGGCTCAGGTCATGATCCCATGATCCCAGGGTCCTGGGATCGAGCCCCGCATCAGGCTCTCTGCTCAGCAGGGAGCTTGCTTCCCCCTTTCTCTCTCTGCCTGCATCTCTGCCTACTCGTGATCTCCCTGTCAAATAAATCAATAAAATCTTTAAAAAAAAAAAAGAAATTTCTCAAAGAAGAATCTTGAAGGGATGGTGCAGGGAAGAGGTGGGGGTCACAGAGAGTCGTTTCTTAATCTCATTGTTTTTCTGATATTATTGAAACAACTACTGTGAATATTGTTTTACATTGATGTAGTGCTTTATCAAGTACAAAGAGCTTTCACTATTATACTTTTTTAATGTCCGGATCAATCATGTGTGGTAGACATGGTGTGTATATATGTATGTATTATTGTTATTACTAAATTATCACTTTATAGAAAAGAAAATTAGAGCGACAGAATATTCTAGATATTATGTAGCAAAATCAGCATTTAATCTAAGATTTTAAGATGGGTATTTCATCGCTTGTCTGCTAACTATTACTCTGTGTCAAGTTTCTCGGGCTAGGCAATTGTCTATATCCCATGCAAGTAGTAAAGATTCTCCCCTGGGAGCAAAACATAAGGAGGAAGGCAAGGAATAAATTCCAAATACGGGACTTTTTGAGCCAAATTGTCCCTTTATGGTAAAAAAGCAGTTATAAAGAAGGAGTTGTTTCATCTCAGGGAGTACACAAAGGGACTCCTCTAAAAAATTGGACCTAATTTTCCATATGTTTTAGAGCAGGATTAGAAAACTTCAAGCTCTGCTTGCATTTACCACGCTGGATATATGTGGGGTGGGTGTGTTAAAATTCAGTATAGATTTCCCAGCCCAACAGGGCAATAATTGAAATAAAGTCTTTCTGCGCAATCTGTTTACTTTTGAGAGCCCCCTCTTGGCATGTTACAGATACTGTAATGAGTGGATCTTGTAGGAATCTTGTGAGTATCAGCGTTACCATGTGAGTGAGACACAGTGTGCTTTGAAATGAACAGAACCAGAGATCTGGTCCAGGACCTCTCTAAACACATGGCATTATTCATGGACATTTTGTCAATTGTCCAGATTAAAGAGGTGCCATCTTCTGTTCCTCCTCCTACTCAATGAGGCCATGTAGGAGGTTCTAATAGGGAAAGAAATAAGAATTTGGAGGGTTTCTGGCTTCAAAGTAGTTCTTTGTCCAATTTTTCCTGCAAGTTAAGAGGGAAATATGTTGTCTAGATGTCACATGACTTAGAGCAAGGCAAGGAGCTGAGAGAAGTGCCTGAGAAGTTACAGTAATTCACTTATTCATTCATTCACTTCTTTTTTAAAAGAACATTAATGGAGAGGATACACTATGCACCAAGCACAATTTTTCATGTTTGGGATAGAATGAGGAATAACATACAGTTTCTGCCTTATGAGTTCACCATCTAATAGAGAAAACACAATCCAAACAATACAAATATACTTGAAATTTGATGGGAAGATAGAGGAGAGAAACCTTACTCAGACTGAGGGAAGATAAGAAGAATTTAAAAATAGCTCCCTAGAGGAAGTAACATGAGACCTGAATCTTAAATGAGTAATAGGAATTAAGTTCCTATTTACCTCCAGGTAGGTACCTCCAGGTAACTATTACCTCCAGGTAGAGGAACTGCATCAGGGATAGAAGAATGGCCTGCTAACTAGATGAGACGTGGAAAGTCATGCTGTTGAGAATTGGAATGGAGAATGCAGGGGGTAATGCAGCTAGCAATTAATATCAATACAACAGAAAGTTCACTTAGGTGGGTGAGAAATGAGACTGAAGATATATGCAGAAAACAAGTCACAGAAAGCCTTATTTATAATACCAAACAATACTATCTTCATCCTGTAGGTAAAGGGAATATCTGAGGGTTAGGAAATAGGAAAGTGGCAGGGCAAGATATGCAGTTTGGATAGATTATTCTGGCAGTGGGTGAAGAATTGATTTAAGGTGATGGCAGTAAAGAGAGCTAGAATCCATGTGACCAAATTAAAGTCTGTTTACTAACCTCAGGCTAGAATTGAAAAAGTATTACAGGTCACAGGGTTGCCAAAAAAATTTATACACACATACAAACACATGGGCGTGCGCACACACACACACACGCACACACACACACACATATACAGCAGATAGCAAGTCTAGAAGTCATTAGTGAGAAGCATTATAGATGACTCTTAGGTTCCTAGCTTGAGAAACTGGATGGATAGATGTTATTAGCACTAAGGAATGTTAGAATGAATACTTTTTCTGCATGCTTCCATGAAGAAGAGAAATTTACTTGAATATACCTGGCCTTTTGCTCTCTACTGATTTGGTGAGAATGAGAACAGTGCACCGTGAGTAGACCCTATGACCTTACATATATCCTAAATGCTTATAATTGTCATACTCTCTTACTCAGTAGACCTCTTTATCATCACATAATGATCTGGTTTTGCCTCTTATTATAATCTATAGCAATCTATTTTGTCTGATGTGAGTATAGCTGCCTTTGCTTTCTTTGGATTTTCACTTGCATGGAATATCTTCTTTTGTCCCTTCACTTTTGGTCTGTGTGTGTCCTTAAAGGTGAAGTCAATTGTTTTCCGGCAGCATATAGTTGGGCATTGTTTTTTTTGTTTGTTTGTTTTTTTAACTTTTTAAAATTTTTATTCATTCAGTCCCTCTATATTTTTTGATTAGAGAATTTATTCCATTTACATTCATTATTGGTAGGTCTGGACTCACTTTTGCCATTTTGTGTTTGGGCTGTTTGTAATTCCTCTGTTGATTTCTTGTTTTCTTACTCTCTTCCTTTGTCATTTGGTGATTTTCTGTAGTTTTATGTTTACATTTCTTTCTCTTTATATTTGGTATATTTATTACAGGTTTTTATTTTGCATTTACCATGAGACTTACAAAATATCTTTTACTTATGGCAGTTCCTTTTAAGTTGATAATGACTTCAAATGCACACAAAGGTCTACATTTACACATTCTCCTCCAACCCCTTTTTGTTTTTGATGTCACAATTTAGATTACATATATATAAATGAAGAGTGCAAGAAGGAGACAGAGAATGCATACAAATGTAGGAGGAGTTAGGATAGGACAGCACTATAAGAATTGAGGGGAATAGAAGGCATGAAAAATAACAAGGAAATCCTCATTGTCAAATGCAAGCAAGGAAAGAGAAAATGAAGACCAAAATGTGGCAGTTGTTATTGGTAACTTTCGTCTTAAGGGCTAGCATGTATTTATCTTAGGCTAAGAAGATTATGTAGATAAGTAATCTTTGCTGTTTCTATTGAATTATAAGATTAAATTCCTGTTCTTTAAAAATAACAAACATTCTCTGACTTATCATATTCTTTCTATCCTGCAAGGCCTTGGCAACTCAAATTTTGTGAATATGAAAATATTTGGAGCTATTGCATCAGCAACCTCATCATTCATTTCTACATTATGGATATTAAAACGCTCTTTCAGCTCACTGTTCTTTCTATGAGTAGTCACGAAATCTGCGTTGTAATTACCGTACTTTTCTTTCACATCTGTGGATAAACTTTGGGAATTATACTCTTTTACTCATGACCATGTGATAAGTAAAGATTGACATTGAAGGGTGGATTAGCATATTGGAAGAGGGAATCTTGGTTCCTAGAGAATGGGTAGAGAAGCTGGGAAGAAAACACTGGGTGTAAGTGTGCTTTGAGGGATCCTGACCATTCCTCCAGGCTCAGGTTGTGTAGGTGTGCTTTGGGGTGAAACAGCTCCAAGTTGGCGTAAGTTAAAAGAGGCGTGGAATATAGAGTCATGTCATAAATGAGCACCGTGAAGTAAGTTTGGCAGTGCGGAGCTGCGATGCAACAGCACGAAGTTGAAGGTGAGAATATGGAGCGATGTTAGCCCCAGGTCATTGAAATGCCTTTCTTAAGTGGACAGGAGCTTTACTAGGCAGATGCATTATCAAGTTTTGATGGTAGTGCTTGTCTGGGAAGCAGGATCATTTGGTACTACAAGGAAGATGATTTTGAAAAGCTCAAAGTTCTTGTGTTTACATCACAACCCTCTAGAAAGAGAAGGCACTTGAGCTGGTAGGTACCCAGGTTTCAACAGGAATAACTTGTTATATCAGGAAGGAGGCTCCTTAGTTATTGGAAATGGTTTTGTGAGTTTGTGTCCCTCAAAGGACAGCAACAAAGATGTACCTCTTGGGAACAGATAAACATGGCTGGCAGAATTAAATATATATACTGTGATTAGCACCCTTTGGTGTTTTATCTGAAAATATGTTACATTCTGTAGTAAAAAGGACTTTGTAGATAAAACCAGGTTTATAAATTGCTTGACCTTAAAATAGGAGAAAATCCTGGATTATTCAGGTGTGTACAGTGTAACCACAAGAGCCCTTAAAAACACAAGAGGAAGGCAGAGGAAGTCAGAGTAATTCAAGGCATGAAAAGGCCCTGATGCACCATTGCTGGCTTTAAGCTGGAGAGGTAACAGGGCCTTCAGTCCTGTAACTAAAAGAAACTGAATTCTGCCAACAACTGAAATGGGCTTGGTGGAGGCCTCTTCCCCAGAACATCTAGAAAGGAATCTAGGTCTGCTGACAAATTAACCTCAGCCTTGTGAGACCCTGAACTGAGAATCCAGCCATACCATGGTAGGCTTCTGACCTAGTAACTATGACATAATAAATCAGTGTTATTTTAAGCTGCTAAAGTTGTGGTAATGTGTACTCAGCAACAGTAAACTCACATAGTAGACATTGTGGGGATTTTGGAATTACCTTCAGGGAGTTGAGTTGAAGAAGAAATAAACATCTTGTGACAGGGTACTGGGATGGACCACAGGGTCAAAATTTATTTTGAACGTTGAAAGGAATGTGACCTCATTTTGTACTTGAGATTGGGGAAGCAGGAATATAAGTTATAATTAGAATGTGATCACAGAGAAATAAAAAAATAACACTGAAACAACACAGACTAAAACACCGAGAATCCACATAATTGGAAAACAACCTGAGGCAGAGAGAAGATAAACATTTCACAGCCTTTGACTTTTTCCTCTGGACAACTTGGTATTTCTGTACATGATGTGGAAAGCTATCTTTAAAAAATGTCTGTCTACCTCAACTGTTCAGAGCAAAGCCAAGGAAAGATAGGTTGGTTCTTCTGGGCCAGAATTAAAATGGGAGCAGTTATTTACTGGGATCCATCGTGGTGATGGTAGGGAGAATCAGAGAAAACGTTAAGTAGAAAGAATTAGAGCTGCTCATCTGGGTATCCTTCTTTAGCTGATACGTCTCTGTCTGAAGGCCTTCTTCATTCAAATAATAAGGTGTTTTATATTTACAAGAGAAATCATTAATTTATACTTGTCCCATAAACTCTTATACCAGAACTCTTTGCACTACACTACAATGCTGCACAGTCTTTTCCTGCACAACTCTTTCTGATTCTCCTTCCTTTGCCAGATTTTAGTAGCCAAACAGAAGAAGCAATGTCTTATCATGTTTGTGAGTCACGAATTGATGAGAAGGACTCATCAGTAAGTGATAGGACTATCCACTTAATCACCCAGGCTAGGAATGTGGTGCATCTCAGGCTTTTCCTTCTCCCTCACTGTGCATCCTGTCTCTCATCAAGTCTTACAGTTTCTAATTCCTTAATCTCTCAGGTCTGTCTGCTTCTTTCCAAATCATATACCATTTCTTACCTGGATTAATACAATAGCTTCACAATCAGCCCTGCCTTTTGTCTTCATCCCCTCTCATCCATCATCACATCAGATATGACACCCATGTTTAAAATACTTTCCTAACACCAATGGCTTTCTAAGCACACTCTGTAGCCCAGCACACAAACTCTCCAAAACCTAGAAGCTGCCTCCCTGGCCATCCCATGTACTATCCCAGATTTTTCTTGATTCTTCCCCACTATGTGTGTGTGTCTCTCTTTTTTTAAAGAGTTATTTATTTATTTCAGAGAGAGAGAGAGAGAGAGAGAGAGAGAGAAAGAGAGCACGGGCAGGGGAGAGGGGGATAGAAGAAGAGAGAGAGAGAGAAAGAGGGCGAGAGAGAGAGAGAGAAAATCTCAAGGAGACCTTGCAATGAGCATGGATCCCAATGTGGGGCTCCGTCTCACGACCCTGAGACCATGACCTGAGCCAAAACCAAGAGCTGGAGGCTTAACTGATTGAGCCGCCCAGGCACCTTATGTGCATTTCTTTAAACAAGTCATTCCAAAGCCCTGCCAGGACTTCTCTATCTGCAGACGTGCTGTTTTCTTTGCCTGGACTGTTCTCTCCCCATTCTTTCTACCTAGCTAAGTCCTACTCAATCTTCAAATCTCATATCGCACAATACCTGCCCTGGGAACTACAACCCTCAGCCAGCGTAATGTATATGCCAGTCTCTGTGATGAATACTGTACTACAGAAAACGAAGCTCTGTCCTGTAGTAACTGATTTACCATTCTGACTTCTCAGCTGAGGTAAGGATAGGACCTGGACTTTACCTGATTATTCTTCGAGCAGTACCACCTGGCACTTGGTTAGTTCTGACAAATCTTCACGGTGTTCCTCTGAGACCATGAGACGGCCATGAGGGGTGTGACTGGACATTCATCTTCAGAATCTCCTGCTCTTTTGCTCTTGTGTCTGCTTCCACTTTCTTTCTCCTCTAGTCTTCTGCCCGGCTAAAAGCTTGGGTGGGGACATTATCAGACACTTGTAAATTAGTACAAAAAAAATCTTCCTCTCTTTCCATTTGCCAATGCCATGTATCTCTAATTGTGGGGTGTATGCTCTGGCACTTTAAGAGGAGGTTTTTGAGTAGATGGTGAGGTGGTTTCCTGATGGTCTTACAACCACATCACATATTCAGAAACCTCTTTTGTTTATACAAAGCATAACTCTCTGGTCAGTATGACGGATGCCTCAAACATCGCACTGGAAGTTAAACAGCAGTGATCATTTCAGTTGGGTAAGACACACTGCATATAAGAATCCATTGTTTCACCCTTAAGAAGCTAGTAAGAGGGGTGCCTGGGTGGCTCAGTGGGTTAAGCCTCTGCCTTCGGCTCAGGTCATGATCTCAGGGTCCTGGGATCGAGCCCCGAGTCGGGCTCTCTGCTCAGCAGGGAGCCTGCTTCCCCCTCTCTCTCTGCCTGCCTCTGTGCCTACTTGTGATCTCTGTCTGTCAAATAAATAAATAAAATCTTAAAAAAAAAGAAACTAGTAAGATATGCCTTTGACACATATTTGGACGTGATAACAAAACATAAAAAGGTAAATCAGCAATATCTTGTTCAGGAAAGTTGGTGGAAGAAGGTTAAGAGCAAATGGTAAGTGTCATAAATAACCTTAAATTACAAAATTCTCTTATGAAGTAATTAAAAAGTTTCAATGGTTCTAACTCAAAACATCAGGAGAGGACAAAAATAGATCATAGAAAATAAAATAGCCAACAAATAATTGAAAAGAACATGTTTTGCTAATGGTGAAAGAAATTTGAGTGAAAAAAAGGTTCTTGTCTTTCAAAAGGAGGAACCATTAAGAAGGGTATAACAGTCCGGACCAGCTAGGGCACCGTGAGACAGAGACGCTCACTGGAGGCTTGTGGGCGTGCGAGCCATCACTCCGGCCGGCGAAGCCTGCGGAGTGTTCGTGTCCACCTGCCACTGCACCTCCACTTCCAAGCATCACAGACACACGCACGCACTTAAAGACAGTTCTCAGGGTTCTTTACAACAGCGGTGGTTGGAGACTCTCCCTACTCCCATTCTAGGCAATCAGAAGGCAAAATTCGAATGTAAATTGGGTCTACAGGAAGTAGAAATGACGAGGAAGAATCACTAAAAGGCTGAGTAGGAGGTAGAACCTGGGGAGAACAGTGGTTTTTAAACAATGGATATTGTGGTCTTTTCTTGAATTGCAAAATCAGTTGCAGAATGAAAACATGGAGTAGTGTAGAATAGACCAGAAATATCAGGGGGCACTTCACCAGGTAAAGGTGAACAGAAGTTTCACAAAATACCTATTCAGTGTATGTATTTAGAGACTCAGTTCATCCCTTCCTCCCCTTTTTCAAAAATGTATCCCAGAACATTTCAAACCTACCTAAAAGTAGAGAGACTAGAATAATGAATCCCCATGGGTCCATTTGCAGCTTCAACAATTATTCAGAAAGGGTGCACTGGTGTCATTCCTTCCCTCCCACAAGCTCACTCCCATCAGCTAGATTATTTTCAATCTTGGACATAATATCATTTCATCCATGAAAACCACTTCAGTGTGGATTCCGTGATACTGTGTTATAATAAGTATATCTGGTTTTCATCCTGTCCCTGGCACAGAGCTCTTAAAACCCTTGTAATCTCCTGGATGACAGGGTGAAAGGTACATCTGTTGTTCTTCACAAAGAGCTCCTTCCAACCACACCTGAGTTTATGCTAATGAGGTGACTCTCCGTGGGACCCTAGACCACTTCAAGGTGGGGGATGGTTGCCAGAGGAACCAACCAGATGATTAGTGGGTTAGAACTTTCAGCCAGAACACCCACTGCCCCCCCAAAACTTGCCTCTGGAGAGGGAAGGGGGGCTACAGGGCAAAAGACTGAGTTAACCGCCAATCATTCATACATAGAACCTCCCTAAAACCCCTAACCATTAGGGCTTGGAAAGCTTCTGGGTTGATGAACACATCTGCTTTCCAGGAAGATGGTGTATCCCAAACTCCACGTGGGCAGAAGCTTCTGGGCTTATAGGGCCTTTCCAGACATTGACCTATGGATCTTTCTCTGGTTGTTTATCTGTATCTTTTGTAATTTTTTAAATAAAACCCCTGTAAACATAAGTAAATATTTCCTTTTTCTTTAAATTCCAAGATTTTATTTCAATTCTAGTTAGTTAATATATAGTGTGGTGTTAGTTTTGGGGGTAGAATATGTTGTAACAAATCATCAAACCCGAGGGTGGTGGTCGTAGGGGAACTCCTGACTCTGTAGCCATGAGACAGAAGTATGGGTACCCAGGGGATCCGTTCTTTGCAACTGGCTTCTGAAATAAGGGCAGTTATGTGGGGCCGAGTCCTTGAGTCTGTGGCGTCTGGCGCTGGCTCTGGGTGGTGTGAGGATTTAACAGCGTCTGATACAAGCCACCTCCAGTTACGACACTAAGTACGTGGACTCAGAAGTGTTGTAAGTAGACTGACAATTTTTCTTTAATCTTTAAAAGACGGCTTTAAAAAATGCAACCACATTATAAAATAAAAAATATAACTACATTTTATTATCATATCTTAAAACTGTAATAATTCTGCAGTATCATCAAGTACCCAGTTAGCATTCAAAGTTCACCAACGGTCCCATTTATTTCTTTTGGAAGTACAGTTTGCTCAACTCAGAATCTAAATAAGGTCCATATTTTGTAGGGGTCCTGGATGTCCTGGCAGGCACGAGATGCTTTTGAACCAATGTTCAGTAACTGACAACTGCTTGATGAAAGAACGGCATAAAACGAGATCCTGGCAGCTCCTGTAATTGATATTCATGCCGAATTTTCAGAGGGAAGATGAAGTGCTTAGAATATAATAAGACCCAGTGCGGTAAGTATGTAGTAAGAGAGCAAATGCATTCACAAACACGCTTACACGTGCAGTTGACTACTTGCCAGTCGCCGTCACTTTTAAGGAAACCTCTCCCTCCTTGGAGTAACATTACAGGGAAAAGGGCAAATGTGTCCCTGAGTCTTGGTCTCCTGGCAGTTAGAGCAGCATCTGTCCTCTCTATGCTGTTTCCAGTGTATCCTAGAGACTGTAATTAAAGGCAAAAGTAAAAGGCTGTACTGGAAGGGACAGTGGTCGGTGCGGTGACAGGGTCACAGCTTGGGATTCAGTTGGATTCAATTCCAACTCCACAAACTGGGAGGAGGCCTGGGGGTGTCAGGAAGCCCCCATCCCTATCTGGCTGGGGGCAAACTGTTTTTTAGCAGAAGGCCTCTGGGGGTGGGGGTATCTGGGGGTATCTGGGTGATGGGCAGTAAGGAGAGCACGTGATGTAATGAGCGCTGGGTGTTTCGCGCCTGATGAATCACTGAACTCTACCTCTGAAACTAATAATACTAATTGAAACTAATAATGTTAATTAATTGGATTTAAATAAAGTTTTAAAAATTAAAAAAAAAAGAAGACCTTAGAAGGCAAAGCCCACAGCAATCATGAAGAAAACCCTCCTTGACCTAGTGATGTTTTCCTTTGGAACAAGTTATTTAAGGAAAATGCAAATGTTCGGCAGCTCTTGTCTTTGTTAACCAGTAGCGGGCCCACAGCCGATGGCACAGCACACGTCTGACCTACCGGCACTGACCTCACAAACACACAGTTCCACCCAGTAGCCAATCCCTAGCTCTATAAGATATTTTTGGGTGCCTGCGTGTGCTACATATACATATGTTATAAATGTTACATTTATATGCTTATGACATTTATAAGTTGAAATATACTTACAAAATTTTATCTTCATAACATTTTAATATTTATAATACTTTAAAATTTTGAATTGGGAACTTAGGGATTTCAATTTTTTCTCTTATTTATGGTTCATACTCCTCTATAGTTTACATATTTTCCACAAGAGTAGGCATTATTTTAAATCCAAAAAGAACAAAGTGTTTTTTTTAAATGGAGGAAATAGAAAATCCTTTGTTATAAGATGTGTATCAAATAGATAAATATAATGCTTGGTTTTCTTTTGGCTCTAAGGATCCGTCTGTGATATACTTAATAACATTACATGAAACATCTTGGGAAATAAACTGGGGTTGATTTTGAGAAGTCAAGTATCCTTGAGGCTTTTATCTAGGACCGTAAGAATAGACATGAAATCCATCTATAAATAGTAAAGCTACTGTCGTCTGTTCAAAAACAATATTTATAATTACCCCTCAAGTTTTTAGTCATGAAACCATAAAAAAAGAATTGTACCTGTTTCCTTACCTTTGTATATTTTAATTTGCAACTAAAGCTGTAAGCATATCTGCCAAATATATTTCTCAAAAATATGTGCTTTTCACATATACACAAAGAATAACAGTCATTCTTCAAAAATAGTAAAGCAAAGCTGGTACTCCTGTAAAAAGAATGTTACTACTGCTGATGCCAAAAAAAAAAAAAAATGCCTCCTTGGAAAATTTCATCTTCTCTAATTGTTTTAGTTACTCTTTATATTTTAAAAGTCCCACATCTATCTCTCTGCCCAGTCATCTCGGAGAGTCAGACATATGTGTCCATCTACTGTGTTCCAGATTCTCCTCGTGCATTTTAAAAGCAAGTCGCCCAGAACTGGGTCCTGGATCCTCTCCCTGAACGACTGACACCTTGAATTCTGTTTTACATTTGTTGATTCCTATTTACGGAGACACCCGTGATTTAGATTTGGAATTGGGCTCAGTTCTTCCCTCTCTGTGCAGCCCCGTTCCATGTTGGGCTCCATACACCTCTCGCACAGCGGGTGGGCCCTTGGCATGTCCCCTCCACCACCACCGTCCTAATCCAGGTCCTAAGCAGCAGCTTGTTTGCCTCTGGGCCTCCTGCTTTGTGCCTACTCAATCCACCTTCCTCGCAGTCTCCGAACCCGTTCCTCATGCCTGGATTTAACCATGTTATTCCCTGATGCAAGTCCCTTTCAATGACTCGTCATCACTTACAGCATAAATTAGGACCTTTTTAATTTGGTTTGCATGGCTCTTCATGTCTTATTTCTTTGAGTCTGAGGTTTATGCTATAGTGACACTGAAGAGCTAATAGCTTCTTTTTCAGAGATCATGCTGTTTTATGCCCCTGTTCATACTGACCCCATGGCCTATATGCTATTTCTCCATCTTCCACGCCTGGAAATGCCTATGCATTCCTTATGAATGAGCTCTGTCAGCACCTCTTCCAGCAAGACTTGCCTTTCCCCCGCACTCATTCCTTGTATATTCTCCTTTCCACTTGGATATGCTCCCAGTAAATCTGTATCATTGTACTTCCAAATTGCTCTACAATTACCCTCTATGTTGGCTAGACAGTGTGTTAGTTGAAGGAAGGAATTGAGAGTCTTATTTATCTTTTGTCAAATCACTTAATACTCTGCCCAACACATAGTAGGTTCACAAATAGGAATTTAGAAAATAAATCACATGTGGAAGGATATACTGACTATCTGGGGATTAAGGAATTGAATTCGGGTTTAGTGCTTGTCTTTGTCAATTAACAAGGGGGAACCTGTTATGAAAACTTAGACTAGAGGGAGGTAAATACACCTATAGCAAATAAGAAAATGATTATTAATTCAGGGGAAAAGAATAAAAGTTAAGAGAAGGTTAACAGAAGGAATTTGTGTCTTTCAGAAGGATTTGGTTGAGTAACCTTAATAAGAAGATAATGTTTTATTGGTAAATTGGATTTAATTTCAGCTGCATTCAGGAAATCAGCCACAAGCCAAAACAGAAGTTTTTACCCTTATTTAACCACATCTCAGCCCTTCTTTACCTGAACCCCTGCAGGTCCACCTAAAGTAGTAGAAAATGAGGTCAGAGCTCACCCCCTCCTGCGGCGGAAAGAAGTCATGGACATTCAGGGCACTTCTGGACATTATTAGTAAATAATAAAAAGAAACTGGAGGTTGAAGCATTACTATTTTGTAGTGGACGGTCACATGTCAAGGACAGGCTGCCTCAGGGACATCACACGGAAAGGAGCTAAAAGGAAGATGCATTGTGGGATGAGAAAGTGGGAGAGGGGGTTAGAATTTGAGGATAAGAGTGCATCCCTGTGGCATACCCTCTCGAGCCTAAGGACACGGCACGAAGACTTGAGTCATGAGTCTTGGCCCCTCCTGTGGTACAAGGAAGCAGATTAGGTGCTGACACTAACAGTCTGGCTTGAACCCTTCATGACCCCATTCTCAGTACTTTGTTTAGCTTTGGTTCAGTTTGGTTCAGCCAGGAAATGCTTCTATCTCCAACAGGATCCAACATGCATTCAATGGAAGGAAGACAGGTGAGTCACACGTAGACTGAAAAGCCAGTATTCTAGCTACGTCTTAGTCCATGGATATTTAACAATCTTCATTATGAGCTATCTGTCAGGAGCAATTTCTAAGGATTATTTGTCTTGCCCCATAACTCTAATGCAAGATGCTAGGGTGGGGGTGGGAGTGGGAAAACACAGCATACAAGAGTAGTAGTTTGAGGATAATAGGTACAGCACGAGGAATATAATCAATGATATTGTAATAGTGTTGTATGCTGACAGATGGTAGCCCCACTTGTGGTGAGCATAGCATAACATATAGACGTGTAGAATCACTACGTTGTAAACCCGCCATTGCAAGACAACTATACTTCAATTAAAACAACAACAATGCCTGTGAAATCAGAGGGCAGCAAGATTACTTTGGGTTCTAACTTGTAAATTTATAGTTCTATTTTAACTAATTTCCAAATAGATGAATGGACTACAATGCAAAATGTGTAATAATATATAATATATAAATGATGTATAATAACAAAAAAGAGTAGTGTTTTTCATAAAGGAGGTTCTGCAAGTCCAAATATTTACTATGGGGTACTCCAGGAGGCCCATAGATACAGGGGCACATCAAAACCCTGACCGTGCAAATGATGTGGGGTAGGCATCCACTTTTGGTGCCTGAGGTACCTGGGTTCATGTGAGAAAATTACAGCCACCTTTAATTCTATCTGGATGGCGACCTTTGTCATAGTAGAATCTGACATTGACTTGGAAATAATAGAAATTAATAAATTTTCCTCAAATGAACTCAGTGTACTCAGTCTATGTGAACCAGATGAATTTGGACTGAAACAATAGAAAATGGTGTCTACCTAGTAAAGAAATAATTCAAACATATTGAGCTTGTGAGTCATGGACTCAAGAAAAAACAGTTTCTTATGTAGCTTGGAAAATGGAAAAAAACTGCTTAACTTTAAGTAATGGATAATTCAGCTTTACCTGAGGATCTCACACTGATGGTGGAAAACGGAAAACACTGCAATAGCCCGAAACTATAACAGGAAATTCTACCCATTTGAATTACAATGTGCGAGAACTGCAGATGACTACATTTCTGCCTTAGACATGATTGTGACCAGGGGCTAAATTCTTGAACTTCATGTACCACATTTGCCCAATGAGTTGAGTTAGAGAGTTGCATGGTAATTCAACATGGTTATTAAAACATATAGAGGTTATTAAAACATATGATATATTGGATTATAACCTGAATGGTGGAATCTAGAAACCATCTGACTACGAATATTCTGTTTGATAATTTGCTCAACTTGTAGCATGCTTTAGGAACTAGTATTTAGAACTAAATGTGCATTTACTGGCTTAGTAAGAAGAAAATAATTTCAGGTCCTCAGGGTTTTGGATTTAGTGCCAAATTGTGCAATCTACAGACAGTCCCTGGCTTTTGCCCATTCACCTTATAACTAACAGTTACACAGTCTGTTCCGTGGGGCTCTTCCTCTACTTTCCTGATTGAAAGAGGGGCTGATACTGATGCCAGACTCCTCAACTGCCATCACAATCCACAAATCTTTCACTTGTGTCTACCTTTCAGATGAACCCTGTAAATAAAACTTACATCCTCAGAAACATTTCCTTGAATCCAACAGCTGCCCCTGAAACAACCCAAATACCAAACCGTAAGATTTGTAAGATTCCATCATCCTTTCCTCCCCCTTCTCCCCTTCCTCCTCTACTGGAACTGTGACTGGGCAGCCTGGGTAGGGTGGGAAACTATCCCTTTCTTTTGGGGTGGGGGAGATGTATTATTGACAACAAATATTAGAACTTGTATAAAAAAGTTTTAAAAACCAGGATTATAAAAAAAGATAGTTACCAGTTTGATATTAAAAGCTTACACACACACACACACACACACACACATGCACACACACACACACACACCAGAAATAATGGTATTATTGAATTTACCTCACTGCAATATATAACACGGAACATATAAATGTTTCTAATAGCCAGTTTGCTAACTTCTGGAATATAAATATTATGTAAATTGGGGTCTACAAGGATAAGCTAGATGTGATTAAGTCATAAATCAGAACCTGTCATTTGTTAGCTTTTCCTACCTTTAAAGTGGAGAGAAGGGGGCCTAGCTGGCTCAGGAAGTAGAGCATGTGACTCTTTATCTTGGGTCATGAGTTCAAGCCCAATGCTGGGTGTAGAGATTATAAAAACAAAAACAAAAACAAAAACAAAAACACCCCCTCAAACCCTTAAATTATTGAATAGTACATCTGAAACTAATGACATACTACATGTTAGCTAATTGAATTTAAATAATAAAATGGAGAAAAAAATTAAAAAATAAAAAGCATGTGAAATGGGATTGAAATAATAACAAGAGAAAAATAAAACTGACAATTGAAATAAAGAAACAAATTTAAGAAGTAAAGTGGGAAGAAAATTTGCTTTGTTATTCATAGCCATGAAAACTAGAAATTTGTGTCATAATTAGAGTCAAGGCATGTAGTAACAATAGAGATATAAGCAAAATACTTGTTTTAGATGTGTTGTGAAATTGACTGAATCACTATAGGCCAATTAGTAGATTATACAGTGCTATCCAGCTGCTTTATGAGTGGAATAGAAAACCAGGACAAAATAAGATACTGACAGTAAAGGGGAATTAATCAAGAAAATCATGTTTGATTGGCCTCTTCTTGAGGTTTTTCAAAAATATTTGCAAGGTAGCAGAGCTAAAGATACAGCATATAGCACTGGACAGAGTATCAAGAAATTCAATTCTTGTAACTAGGCCATTAATCTGAATTATACCTTCTCATCAACAATTTCTACATCTACTCAATAAAGCATCTGGAGTAGGTAATTTCCAGTGTTTCTATCTAGTGATTAATTTGAATAGCATTAGTGAATAGGAAATTGTTTGTAGAGAACAGAAAATTGTGTGATGTATATTGGAAGTTGTCTGTATCATGAAACAAACAAAATAATAATCTATTGTGTTTTTAAGCCTACTGCTGCTGTATGAAATCTTTCCTCAAGACATGAAAGGCTCAGATTCTTTGGGAAATGTGCCATGAAGGGAAATGAAAGCATTATCCTGGCAACTGCTGATGGTGACTATTAAACTATTTGGAGGCTTGTTTAACTGAAAGTTAGCCAAAATTCTGGTAAAGAATATGGGCTGGAGTTCCCTCAAACACAACAACTTTATGCGAGGCTTCCAATACTTGTGTAAGTAATTACACAGAAGAATAGCTTCCCTTGCATTATTATGATATTTCTAATTCCTTTTCAAATCTAGAAACCAAGAAGCATTCAAAATCTAAAACAGATAAAATGTTATTAGTTTTTCTTTTACTAAAATAAGATTGACATGAGGATAGGATTTTGGACCATAATACCTTTAAAAAGCAACTAAACTCATCCATATTCACCATGTCTCTTTTTGTCCAGACTTAGGCCTCCTGCTCAGATCTATTATTTGTGAAACTGTGTTATTTTTCAACAGCCTCCTAGACATTGTTACTTGGATGTGCTCACCTTCATCACAAAACAGAAGTCCAAAAGTTACTCATCATCTCCCCTTGAAAGCTAGTTTTCCTTGCTCATTTCTTTCAGTATCACCCTGGAGTCATCAACCCTTCCCTTTCCATTTCTAATTCTATCTAGTTTGTTATCACACTTTTCAAATCATTTCTTCCTTACAAATCTTGCTCATATTAACCATTTGTTCTCTTCTTACTATTCTAGGCTCATCACTATTAAGCAACACCTGGATTACTTAATTCACTTCCTAGCTGGTTTCCCTAATTCTAGACTTTCTTTTCTTTTTTTTTTAAAGATCTTATTTATTTATTCAACAGACAGAGATAACAAGTAGGCAGAGAAGCAGGCAGAGAGAGAGAGAGAGAGAGAGGAGGAAGCAGGCTCCCTGCTGAGCAGAGAGCCTAATGTGGGGCTCGATCCCAGAACCCCAGGATCATGATCTGAGCTGAAGGCAGAGGCTTTAACCCACTGAGTCACCCAGGCGCCCTAGACTTTCTTTTCTTGAATACATGGAACATCTTAACTCACCCCAGATTTTAATTCCTTATGTTGTATCATCTATCTTCTCAAAAATCAATAATAGTTCCATCTTTACTTTTACATTAAGTTGGAACTGGGCTTTCAGCTTGACTGTCATTATCTTTTATGATTTATATTCTCCTACTTATTGTTCTGCACCTGCCCAAACAAGGTTTAAAAACAAGTGTCATGGGACACCTGGGTGGCTCAGTCGGTTGGGCATCTGATTCTCAGTTTCAGCTCAGGTCCTGATCTCAGCATCATGAGATCAAGTCCTGCATTAAGCTCTGTGCTCAGTGGGGAGTCTGTTTGAGATTCTTTCCCCTTCCTTTCCCCCCTCCCCTCACTCATGCTCGCTCTCTAAAATAAATAGATTAATTAATTAAATCTTAAAAAACAAAACAAGACAAAAAAAGTGTCAGAAAGACCTTATTGATTCTAAATAACTTAATTACATTTTAGGACAAAGCAGCATTCTTTAAAGGAATACAAAAATATCCAGAAACCAAAAATGTAATATCCATCATGTCCAGTATCCAATTAGTATACTAGATATACAAAGAAACAGGAAGATATAATCTACAACCAGAAGAAAGTATCAATTAATGGAAATAGACTCAGGAATGACAAGATGAGACTAGGAGACAGTTATAAAGTAGCTAGTATGTATTTTATAAGTATGCTAAAAAATGTATGTAGTAAGAAGAGAACATGGAAGGTATGAAAATAATCCAAATAAAATCTCAGAGGAAAAATATATCTGAAATTAAAACTACATTTGAGGGGATTAAGATTAGACACTGCAAAAAGAAAAAGAAATAGTGAACTTGAAGACATGTCAATAGAAACTACCCTCCCCCACCCCACACCCCTGCCAAATGTAGAAGCTTAGTGAGCTAACATACATTTATTGGTGTCCTAGAAGGAGAGAGAGGAGAGAGGGAGAACCCAGGGGAGTTGTAGAAAGGGGGTTCAGAAAAAAATACTTGAAGAGATAAAGGCCTAATTTTTTTCAAATTTAATGAAAACTACAAACCCATGGCTTTATAGCTTGATGAACTTCAAGTAGCTCAAACTCTAAAAAAATCCAACAAAACACCAATGTACCCCAAATTATGAAAAAATACATCAAATTGTGGAAAATCAGTGACAAAAAGAAAAATATTTAAAACCAGATAAAAAGATACATCACATGCAGATATAAAAAAGGGTAAGGGTGATAGACAATATATCATCAGAAACTATGTATGCTAGAAAAAAATGGAGTGATATCTTTAAAGTACTTCAAAAATCTTGCCACCTTGGAATTCTATCTGTATTTAATGAAAATATCCTTCAAAAATGAAGGTGAAATAAAGACACTTCATGAGCAAAGATAATTGAGAGAAACTTCCAAATATTTTTAAATGACCCACAGTGAAAGCAAAAATCACAAGAACAGTTAGAAAATACTTGAATGAAAGTAGAAATATATGAAAATGTGTAGGAGGATACTAAAGCAGTGCTTAGAGAAACATTACAGGGACAAATGTATATATAAGAAAAGGAAAAAAAGTCTAAGGTCAATGATCTAAGCAAAGAAGGAAATAATACAGATAAAAGTATAAATCAATAAACTTGGAAGAACACAGAAGAGAAAATGTATGAAATTAAAAAGCTTGTTCCTTAAAAATGTCAATAAAATTGAGAAGACTTGGTTTGATCAAGAAAAAAGAGATATACCCTACAGATAGCAAAAAGGATAATGAGGAAATATTATGAGCAACTTTAAGTTAATAAAACTGACAACTTAGATGAGACGGACAAATCCTTTGAAAGACACAAACTGTCGAAGCCTAACTGAGGAAATAGATAAACTCAAGAGCCTTGTATATAAATTCAAGCAAACGTGTTTGCTGCCATGGGTCAGTAGAGAGATGCAAGTTGAATCCACAATGATCTACGTCTACATTAGTGGTTCTCAGCAGGGAGGAGTGGATTTACCTCCAGGGGAATTTCGGCAAATTCTGGAGACGATTTTGGTCATTATAACTGGGGGCGGCTACGGGCCTCTGGCTGGCAGAGGACAGGCCTCTAAGCATCCGAACCATGAGCAGAACATACACACACCCCTGCGCAAGGACAGAGAAGACGGCCCTGACCCATCAGCACCGGTGGGCACTAACCCACTGACCCAGGCGGAAGAAGCCGTAACCCGAAGGCTATTTTCTGTTTGATTTCGTTTATACGGATTTTAAGAGAAAGAAGTACTATCGTACCAAGAAAGCAGATCAGTGGGGCTAGAGCGGGGCTTGGGGATCGACTACAAAGGGTAAAGGTCATGTTTTAGTGGACGAGGCAAATGTCCTGTTTTCATCCTTTAGTATTTGCTTAGCCATTTGCATACGACATACTTGCTGAAACTCGTCAATTGCGCACTTTACAGTCAGCAAGTTCTTTGCATGTAGGTTATATTTCAAAATAAACCGATTAAAGTAAAAAAAAAGAGAGAGAGAGAGAGAGACTGCATGCCAGATGAGGGGAGCTCCCCTTAAGCTGCGGGTTTCAGCACGACCTAGCCACGTCAAAATCAGGCTTCCTCCTTGCAGGTGGGAAGCGGCATCTGCAAGTTCAGCTCTCTACCTCCTCAGCCGCAGGGCACACCACCGGTCTCTTCCCCCCAAAATCACTTCCACCCCGAAGCAGGAAAGCCTGTCTCTTTGCGAGAGGCCTGGCCGGCTGAAGTCCGAGCCGTGTCTTCCTTAGCTCTCCAGATTCCACCGTACCTGAAGGCGCATTAAAGGGAAGTTGGAACCGAAAACAAAGGAGCCTTTCTAAAGGACCCCCCCAAGTCCTCAGCTCACCTTCCAATACTGCGCCTGGCTGGTCTCTGCTGCGCTTCACATGGGATGTTCATTTTCTTCTCATTTGGGATTTCTCCTTTGCTGCCTCCCAAATTTTCCCTCTTTCTTACTGTTAAGTCTTTCTTTCTTCCTACCTGGATCCTTACTATATTTCCAAGCTTAGTTCCAGCCCTTCTTTCTGACAGTATTGCGCTTAGGGGCAGGAAACCAGGACTTAGATCTCTGAGAACCCCATGCTTGGGAGAGCCTTTCCAAAAAAAGTCTCAGTGCCCTTCCAGTGGCTCCTCGTGGTGGGGGCCCCCCGCAGTAGGTAGTCCTCAGTGGGGGGAGAATCAACGGCACCGAGACCTGAACCGTCCCTGGTTCCTGTTTTTCCCCTTCATGGTGCTCCCGGACACTTTATCCCTGACTGCTGCTCGGGAGGCTACCAAAAGATTCAAGAAGCCCCAGAACTCGCACCTCTGGGTTCTTCCTGGATCCTTTAGCTGGAGGTGGTCTGGTTCACGGAGGGCTCCATTGGCCGTCGCAACATTTCCTTCAGAGAATCACAGGAGATTGTGTTCCCAGATAAGATGAAGGATGGATTTTGAGGAATTCATGTTCTCCTGGGTCTGTCTGAGGTCATGTGGGTGTGGAAAAGCACTGTCCTCACGGGCTCTGCCCAAGAGCCCCTCACCTGTCCTTCTGGTGGAATGGGTAGAAGGCAGGGTGCAGTGGTAATTTTGTGCTTAAGTATTTTCTAACTGTAGCCTAAATGTTAATTTTGCCCTGGAGACAGAATAAGATCTTGCCCTAGAAGAGACACTGTATCTTCAGTATCTTTTGCATTTTTCACTGCTTCTAGCTCTCCCTTTGGCACTAACATGTGATTACTGTTTGTTTTTTCTCTGATGGACTGATTGAAAGACCCATGGAATACTCAGTATTTTCAATAAATCAAACGTTATAATTTTAATTTAATTATTTTAAATTTAAATTTTTTATTTATTTAAATTATTTTATATATAAGTAATATATATAAAAATATATAAATTTATATATATAAATTTTATATATAAATTTAAATTATTTTAAATTTAATTTAATTTAATTATTAATTAATTTAATATTCCCTATCAAAAAAGGAAGCTATTAAATAATGTTGGCTTATTATCTTAGGGTCAGTATTCCTCAAATAGAAGAGTAAAATATACACTTTTTTCCTCTGGGCAACTACAGACAAATTCTACTTTTGAAATTGAGTTCTAAGTCTGCTGTAAGGTCAAAAACTAAACCATTTTGGCACAGTATAAAAAAGAGACAAGTCAATGGATAGGTTTCTTGAGTGTAGAACAAGAGCCTCTTTTTCTGTAAATCTTTCTCCCTTTGAAATACTTCTCACAGCATTGTGCTGATTCTGACAGGAGCAATGCTGGCTTCCTCTCCCTGATATGTGGCATATTTTAAAGGTTTATATTATATTATATTTATATTATAAAGGTTATATATTTAAGCTTGATGTCAGTTTGGATGATGAATGCATACAGACAAATACATGGCAAAAAACAAAAACAAAACCAAAATCAAAACCAAACCAAATCAACCAACCAACCAACCAACCAAACAAACAAACAAACAAAAACCATTTGGAATAGATACTGGGTTCCAAATCCATCAAAATACTGTTAGTAGTAAAATAAGCTGGAAAAGGTTTTGATTCTCTTTTTTTTTTCCTTAAATTTTATTAGCATAAAATGTATTATTTGCTTCAGGGGTACAGGTCTGTGATTCATCAGTCTTACACACTTCACAGCACTCAGCATAGCACATACCCTCCCCAGTGTCCATCACTCAGCCCCCCCATTGCTGCCACTCCCCTCCCCTCCAGCAGCCCTCAGTTTGTTTCCTGAGATTAAGAGTCTTTTAATGGGACTGGGGAGGGAGACAAACCATAAGAGACTCTTTCTCTGTTTTTTTTTTAAACAACACATTCACTTGTATATTTGATGTGGAAATTTTTGTAAATTGGTTTGTATTTATGTCAGAATAATGTCTTTGGATATGAGTTTTTCCGAATGCATTGGGAGGAATATGTGAGTGAAGAAGGTGGGGAAGGGCTGAGAAAAGAATGATAATAGAGAAGAAAAGATGTAGAAGATGGGCTAGAAAACCCAAAGTTAAACAACCACAGGAAAAAGATAAACCTTAAAATAATGAAACAGATCACAGATACAGCAACATAGAATGGGACAACTGGTTTCTTTTCTTTTCTTTTTTTTTTTTTTAAGCTTTTACTTACTTATTTGAGAGAGACAGAGCGAGCGATAGAACACAGGCAGAGAGAATACTGGAGGGAGAGAGAGAAACAGGCTTCCTACTGAGACCCGTGAAGGTCTATCCAGGACCCTGGGATCATGACCTGAGCAGAAGGCAGACACTTAAATGACTGAGCCACCCAGCCACCCCTTCAGTTTACTTAAACACTTTGTTAATATAAAGTACTGTAGGGGCACCTGGGTGGCTCAGTGGGTTAAAGCCTCTGCCTTCGACTCAGGTCATGATCCCAGGGTCCTGGGATCGAGCCCCGCATCCGGCTCTCTGCTCGGCAGGGAGCCTGCTTCCTGCTCTCGCTCTGCCTGCCTCTGCCTACTTCTGATCGCTGTCAAATAAATAAATAAAATCTTAAAAAATATATATATAAAGTACTATAAATTATGAATTTATAAATTATATTTTTATAATTATATTACAAAGATTATATTAAATAATTATATAATAATATATAATAAGATGTAATTATATATTATCATATATTATTACATATAATTATATGATTATTTTATTATATTATAACAAAATTATTTTTAAGATTTATATTTTATAAATTATAAATTTATAAATTATAAATGCTTAAGTATTTTAAATATAAATATTTTAAGAGTGAAATGTTAAGTTTGAAATGAGTCAAGAAATTGAAAGCCAAAGATTAGGTAAAGCTTATTAAGATAAAGCGTTATTGAACATGTGTCATATTATCCAAATTAGTTTTTTTAAATTTTTATTATTTAAATTTATTTTCAGTGTCCCAGAATTCATTGTTTATGTACCACACCCAGTGTTCCATGCAATATGTGCCCTCCACAATACCCACCACCAGGCTCACCCAACCTCCCACCTCCCTCCCCTCCAAAACCCTCAGTTTGTTTCTCAGAGTCCACAGTCTCTCATGGTTCATCTCCCCCTCCAATTTCCCCCAACTCCCTTCTCCTCTCCTTCTCCCAATGTCTTCCGTGTTACTCCCTATGCTCCACAACTAAGTGAAACCATATGATAATTGACTCTCTCTGCTTGACTTATTTCACTCAGTATAATCTCTCCAGTCCTGTCCATGCTGATACAAAAGTTGGGTATTCATCCTTTCTGATGAAGGCATAATACTCTGTTGTATATATGGACCATATATTCTTTATCCATTTGTCCATTGAAGGGCACCTTGGTTTTTCCACAGTTTGGTGACTGGCCATTGCTGCTATGAATATTGGGGTACAGATAGTCCTTCTTTTCACTACATCTGTATCTTTGGGGTAAATACCCAGGAGTGCAATGGCAGGGTCATAGGGTAGCTCTATTTTTAATTTCTTAAGGAATCTCCACACAGTTTTCCAAAGTGGCTGCACCAACCTGCATTCCCACCAAGAGTGTAAGAGGGTTTCCCTTTCTCCACATCCGCTCCAACACTTGTTTACTGTCTTGTTGATTTTGGCCATTCTAACTGGTATAAGGTGGTATCTCAATGTGGTTTTGATTTGAATCTCCCTGATAGCTATTGATGATGAACACTTTTTCATGTGTTCATCATCTTGGTTGATGATGACATAAAGACATACAAATTAGCCATTTGTATGTCTTCATTGGAGAAGTGTCTGTTCATGTCTTCTGCCCATTTTTTGATATGATTATCTGTTTTGTGTGTGTTGAGTTTGAGGAGTTCTTTATAGATCTTGGATATCAGTCCTTTGTCTGTACTGTCATTTGCAAATATCTTCTCCCATTCCGTGGGTTGCCTCTTTGTTTTGTTGACTGTTTCGTTTGCTGTGCAGAAGCTTTTGATCATTCCATGCTCATGGATCAGAAGAATAAACATTGTTAAAATGTCTATACTGCCTAGAGCATTCTATACTTTCAATGCCATCCTGATCAAAATTCTCCAGCATTTTTCAAAGAGCTGGAGCAAACAATCTTAAAATTTGTATGGAATCAGAAGAGACCCTGAATTGCTAAGAAAATATTGAAAAGGAAAAACAAAACTGGGGGAATCAGGTTGCCTGATTTCAAGCGTTGCTACAAAGCTGTGATCACCAAGACAGCATGGTACTGGCACAAAAACAGACACATAGACCAGTGGAATAAAGTAGAGAGCCCAGGTATGGACCCTCAACTCTATGGTCAACTAATCTTCAACAAGGCAGGAAAAAATATACAGTGGAAAAAAGACAGTCTCTTCAAGAAATGGTGCTGGGAAAATTGGACAGCTATATGTAGAAGAATGAAACTCGACCATTCTCTTACACTGTACACAAAGATAAACTCAAAATGGATAAAAGACCTCAACGTGAGACAAGAATCCACCAGAATCCTAAAGGAGAACATAGGCAGTAACCTCTTTGATATCAGCCACAGCAACTTCTTTCAAGATATGTCTCCAAAGGCAAAGGAAATAAGGGCGAAAATGAACTTTTGGGACTTCATCAAATTACTTTTTTTTTTTTTTTAATTTGAAAGCACTTTCGATAGTCTGTCTTGAGAACTAGAAAGGATGGCACAAATGTTGCAGAGAACTGAGTTCATATTTCCCAGGCTATTCTAGTTACAGAGAAGCCAATAATAACAATGACCTGTTTTAATGAAATTGATGTTATATAAAACAGACTGTCTATTTGGAGATAAAGTTCAGATGTAAACTTTGGTGTACTGATCTGCTAGTCTAAGAGGACTTTTTATGTCCAAACATGAATTTCATTTTTTTGAACCTTTTCTTGGCATATTTAATTTAGTTGTAAATATCAGTTGGTGAACTTTTACAGGTATGAATTAATTCAAGCAATTGTTATTCAAGAGATAGTTAATAATAGATTGTTTGAATTCCATTTATGGCTTCAAAAAATTCAATTATTTTAATTTGAGTCATTAAAAAAACTGTTATTGTTGCAACCCTATTTCAGAAAATACTGAAATTGATTAAAAGGTTTAAAACATCCAGTTTTCTTAAATTTTACATAGTCCATTTATGCCTTTCAAAATCACAGAGATTTTATCATTTTAGAATATCAAATATCAAAACATTTCAATCTGTGAAAGAGAATAAGAATTTTAAAAATATGGTAAATTCTTTTTCCACCTGAAGTTTAAAAAAGATAATATATAATGAAAAAAACTTTCTCAGAATGAAAAATTTGGAAGAGCAAGGCATACACTGCATATTTAATGTCTAATTTAAAGGTTTTCTGGGACTCTAAAATTACATATTATTGCTATATATTTCTTTGTAACATTAAGCCATTATATAATAGATTAATTTCCCATATCTGTTAGAACAACTATTTATGAATTTACCATTAAAATTATCATAAAAATAAATAAAAATATCAATAAAAAATAAAAAATATATCATAAAAATAAATAAAAAATATCATAAATTACAAATTTTAATCTGGTGTTAAAGTTGGAAACTAAGTCTTGTAACAAATATCCAGATAAACTCTTGTAGAAAACACTCAACTCTTTTTACTGCAATTATGAACCACCCTAGACACCTACTGAAGCTTGGTGCTTTCGAGCCGAGTATAGTTAATTTTTAGTATTCAAGTCGTAGAAAAAATTAAGGCAACTGACCAGGTAAGTTTAAGAATTTAAATTCACAACCGTCACTGTGGATGTTTATTTTAAGTAAGTGATTACAGGTTTTGCATTTGTAAGATTGGGGAGAATTTTGAGAATTACAGAAAGTTGTGCAGGTGTTTTGGAGAGACAAATCTCTTCTCATCCCGCAAGGCCACGCAGAGTTTTGGGGGCATAATGTCAGCGTCAGCATAGGACTCATTACCTGACGGTTCAAATCAGGTGGACCTAAGGCAAAATGTGCAAAAGTGTATGTGTATTTGTGTGCACACAGGCCCATGTATGTTTGTATATTTAAAATGCATTTCCAAACATTTGGAATAAATCAGGGTTTTTGGCATAGGTCCAACTCAAGAGTAAAGCAGTAATGAGACAGGTGAGCATTAGTACCAAAGGGTAACATGAACCAACCTGCAAGCTGCTGTAGCAAATCTATCTACTGACAATTAAACAACCTTAGCTAATTACCCAAGGCACAGTACACTAATACCAACAAGGCAGTTGGGGTGGCACACGTATTTCCGAAGGACATTTTGAGCTGGAGAGGTAATAAGAACCAGTCCTTAAGGAAATGCTTTCCCTCCGGTGACTCTAATATGTAGGCACAGGTGCATCTCCAAAGCAGAGTAGGCAAAAACAAAATCCTGGCATGCAAGCAACTCTATCTTGGATCACTTCGCTAATTTTTTCCAAGCCTTGTTACTTAAGCAGGTAGGAATGTCATGCTAAATCCATATTCTCAAAATATTAAACAAGAAGTCGGGGAGAACAAAACCTGAACTCAAGAGAATGTCTCTAAAGTTTAAACTCTCTGGGACGTCCTATCAGCAAAATAAATTAAGCATTATTGACTTTGTGTTTTGCAGCCGTTTACACAGCTTTGATAAATGTAACCCACAGGGTCTGTCCCCTACTTGCTGCCCTCGGATACAGACGTGAGCGTCTCAGCTGCAACACCACAGTTCATGACTCAGTGGCCCTCGTGGACTGTTGAGAGAGCAGAAGTGTGTGTGACAAATCCAAACACTCACGAACAAGACACTTTAGCCTTCCTGAGCAAAGCCTGAAAACACTTTGCCTATTCTTGAGATGGGAAAACACACACACACACACACACACACACACACACACACACACTGAAAATCGCAGGGAAGAGTGTTTTACCATAGAGAAACTGCACTGAAAGCCAAAGGGAACGAACAGAACCATTCTTCCATTGCAGCAAGGGGCTGGGTCCCTTCAATTTCCTGGCAGATTTCTCTAGGTGGACTTGATGCTTTTTTGGCCCCAGTCAAGGTAAGAGAGATGCAGAGGGAAAACACTGTCAGGAGATTTTCTTTTGAGATCTGACTGCCGCCCACATCCAAGTTCTTAGAATTCTAGTCTCTTTAAAACAGATATAATTTCTGGTTAAAACTATTTTAATGATTAGAAGGAACAATGGAAGTCAGCCCAGCAGTCCCAGCTCGGGAGCAGGGATTAGGCGGCAGTCCATAGTTATGGGCAAACTCCCCAGTCAGTTTGGTCTAATAACGGGTTTTCTTTTTTCCTAGCTTTTCCACTGAATGGACTAGGTTCAAATGTATTGACCATTAACTAGGTGTATTAAAATAATCAAATGGTCAAAATAGTAAAAGTCAGCAGTCAGGTAATACCTAGGTTTGCAATGCAGCCCAAAGCATTCTGTTAGTTTAATTAAGCTTTCCCAGTTTTTCCCAATCTCAAGAAATGGGGACCTTAATATAAAAAGTAAAGGGAGTGGGAATACTGTGTCTTTTGAAAAATTTTTTTTTAACTAACAAATTTGGATCATGTTTTTCTTACAAACTTTTTTCATGCAAAATTACATTAGCTCACACATACTTTTGAATATCATAAAGCAGGGTATTCAAACAAAATCTTATATTGTAAAATACTTTTTACTCATCTTCCAAAGTAAAATATAGTTTCCTCATATTTAGCACGTGCTTTTTATTATCTGTGACAAAGGCTTAGGGTACTCTTACTTGCTTCTTACGACATGTATCACAGGGTTCCCCAGGGATCAATTTCACTGCATACCAAAAGGTTCAAGTTCTTCTTGCTAAGATGTATATACATGCATGCTTTTTTATTACTGGGCTTTGTCACAAATCCTAATGTGTTCTCTTGAGAGCTAGGCTGAACCATGGAGAGCTACCAAGGATGGCTTTCCTTGAGCAGGTTGACCTAAAGTCTAAAGAAATTTGCTGAACAGCTCCCTTGTCTTTTTCATCTGGGCCCAATCTCTAATATTGGTCACTCTAGATCTTAACATACCAATTGTGAGGAAGGTCAAACCCCAAGGACAAGTCCTTCAAGGAAAATGTGGTCGAAAACTACATTTCCTTTACCATGGTATGAAACAAAAAGATGAAATTATCCATCTTAGAGCTTCTTATGAGGGCTTTCCTGTAGCATCCAAGCAAAAGGCACACATCTGTCAATCTGACTAGGACCGAGCTGGGGTGGGCGGGACGGAGAGAGGCAGATGGATTTATATCTTCACTCCAGCAAGCCTCACTCATTGACTTGCTAGTATGCACTCCAAGACTCTTATAAAAAGCTGATACTGTTCCCAAATCCATTTCTTCAGAAGCACTGCTTGGATCCAGTGTTCCTGAGACCAAAAATGTTTATTCCTCCAGTCTCATCATAGCATTAAGCCAGGTAACACTTAGCATCACTCTTGGCAAGGAGCAGTAACTGTAACATTTCCAAAAACAATATATTAAAAACTGGGAAACTGTTCTATGTTTCTTTACATTCGTTGATAATAGCTAATTGCACCTCACATTTGTTGATCCAAATAAAGCATACAGGTACATTATGAGAATTATTTTACAATAACATTACCTTCATGAAGTACATCATCAAATAAACATGCAGATTTTCCTCCTAAGTGTGTATGTCTTTGGGCAGTTCCGAGAATGCTTCTCCATGCTCCTGATCAAGTATGAATTTAATTTTAATTTTATTTTCTATGAATCTTTATATAAATGGAGGAAATAATAAAAGCTTCTTGAGACCGATGACTATGTGTTACATTATTGTGTCTGTTATAATCAGAATTATTTAATGGACTTCATTGTGAATTGACAGATAGATACTTCCCACATATATGTCTGAGGGACTTTTGCAATTGAAATAATTATTCTAACACAGATTTTCTTAGAGAAATTGAAATAATTTTGTATGAGAGCATGATTAAAATTTTGAAAAAAGCTATATTAGGATCAGGATATTTATCTATATTTGTTTCTATATTGGTATCAATTTTAATATTGTTAATATTTATATCAATTGTATATATCTCAATATCTATCCCTCTATATATTATGTATCAATATTAGTATATATCTCTATATAGCAATATATCTATATTTGTTCTTATGTTGATATCAATTTAATACCAGTAATTATATACCTCCACACATAAAGGAATACTAAAGGGAAAAAAGTCCAAACAATAGTAATACCTCAGAATGATAAAATTATGGGTGATTTTGATTTCCTTTATACTCTTGTGTACTTTCTGTATTGTCTTCATAAAGGTAAATCATCCTTATAATTACAACCAAAAATGTTTTCTAATAAAAATTTCTTATGAGAAAGTTCATTACATTTGATGTCAAATAATCTTCGACAAAGCAGGAAAAAATATACAGTGGAAAAAAGACAGTCTCTTCAATAAATGGTGCTGGGAAAATTGGAAAGCTATATGTAGAAGAATGAAACTCGACCATTCTCTTACACCGTACACAAAGATAAACTCGAAATGGATAAAGGACCTCAATGTGAG